>LPNX010932900.1:484697-571706 GCA_001517045.1 Pseudotsuga menziesii
GTAAAAAAATTTAAAAAATCGGGGGCAGTGGGGGCCTGGAGCCCCCCATTTTCAGGAGGGGGCGTGTGGGAGCCCCCCAATCCGGGAAACTCCTAGACCTACGTTTCTCCAAGTTTCGCAGAAAGGGGGGTGCTGGGAAACTATTCCCATGGAGCCCCCCAGCCCCCGGGGCGTGGGAAGCGTAGGGGGCGAGCCCTCGACCCTGGGAGGTGCGTCCCCGTGGAACACTGGTAATAAATGCATGGACCAAGGCTATGGAAATTCGAAGGCCCAAAAAAGCAATGGTTCTTAAAAAGTTTTATCTAAAGATTGCTGGCCTCACTTGTATTTGATTTGGATTGTGAGCATTTGTCAAGGTGAATAAGCACCTCTGAACGTAACTTATCCATTTGCGAGACACTGCCATCCCCTGTGTTGTTGCTTATCCGACACATGCTAGAGTGAGTACCCCCTTTCCATATCCAAAGTGTCAAAGTGTCAAGTAGTCACCCTTTATCCTAACCATTTGATTTCTAGCCGTCACCCTTCACTAGCAAATTGATTACAACTATGAAGTGAGTATGGTCTTGAAAGTATGGTTTGAGTTATAGTTAATTAATGAAACTCTATAATGGTTGATAGATCACCAATGAACTGATTGCTACTTGTTATAATTGTTATTTGAATGATTTGTAGAGCATGTCTTAACCTTTGAACACTTGCAGTACATGGATGTTAGCCTGGCTTATATTATTGATTATTTCAGCATTTACATATTATTATTCTATCTGTCTGGGCATATTGGATATTGAACCTGATCATGCAGAGATCTGTAGGGTGTATGAGTATGCACCTTAGATGGATTTGGGCTCCCCGAGTCCAATGAGACAGTTTATTTTCAGTTCTGGGAAGTTACAGTGATGATTTGTCTTAGTGTACCATTTTGGTGTAGGTTGCCATGCTGAATGGCCTGTTAGAGCAGAGAGGTGAATTGATTGGTTCACCCAGGGCGCTGTATGAGGAGGGGGTGGTCCAGCCGCTTGTTTTTACCATATTACCCCCCTTCCAGAGAGCTTGGTGGGCTCAGTTTAACAATGTTGGCACTCTAGGAGGCAGTTTTGGCCATATCACATTTCCCGAGACAGATTTAAAATAATAAAAATGGCTACTAAAGAATTCGATTTGGGCTACTGAGGCAAGGAAATGGCATGGGATGAGTTTTGATGATGAGTGTGATGTCTTCCACTCCTCTAGCAGTTTCAGCACTTGGATGGATCCACATCCATCTCTTCGACATATTTTATTATTTTCTGGAGCTTTTGGAGGCTCATGATTTCCTCAGAGAGGCACTCTTTTGCATTTAAAAAAATATTTTTTATTGTGCCATGGGGACACACTAGGGGAGTTAGTTAACACGCCCTGGACCCACCATGAGCTTTATTTTTATTTTTATTGAGTGGGATCCCCTCTTCTAAGGTGATTTTGTCCATTGATATATTATATTATTGTATTGATCCATGTACTTTATGTTGAACTCATCTCAACCGTTGATTAGAACATTTTGATCTTTTAATCTTAGCCATCCATTTGAAAGGTGGTTAGGATTTTGTTATCTCTCATTCCTATTCAAAGGAGAGAGCTTCTCATTGTAAAGGGGTCTTTGGCTCTTGGATTTGGATAATAAAAAAACTATTCTTGTGGAAATTTTTTGGATCTCCTTTGCATTTGGTGTTCTTCGATGGTGATTGGAAAGTCTATTGCTTCCTAACATTTGGGTATTTGTGGTGAGATCTATATTTTTGGAAACATTGTTTTCTCTACAGGAGGGCGACTTCACTTGGGTGTTTTTGCAGGGCTTCCTCAATTCGCTTGTTTGGTATCGCTTATATCAGGGGGTTTTCATTAGTATCATTGTGATCTATGATTTCATCTTGCTATTTTTCTATAGCATTTGTTTTTTTCTCTTGACGCATCAAATTTGATAGGGTTGACATTTGTTGTGCAGGAGAGAGGGTGCATTGGCTTCCTTGGGCAAATCGTCTTACATAGAGGCTTCCTCCAAATCTTCTCAAATTGATCGGGATGGCATAGATCATCATCATCAAGGTATCTACAAGGTTATCCAGGTAAGATACACAGGTTAGTTCTTCTTTTCTTGATCTCAATCCATTGGCATCTTCATTTTCATGTTAAAACCGTAAACATTAAAAAAAAAAAATATTATAGATCAAACCGCTTGATCTCTTGGCAAATCATTTATGGGTTTTGTAGATTGGATCAAAACCTAAGTGGGTCTTCCTAGACGTTTTGCTTAGGTGACTCCATTAGGCCCAAATCCCAAGGCACTGCTCTCTGAACCCTAGCACAACCCTTCATTTGGCCATTTTCTCTTGCGATTTGATCTTGTTCTTGAGGCTTGGGTACTTTGATACTGTTATAGCTTCCTTTTTGTCTATCCCGTGGTACTAGGTAGCCCCAATCCTGTTTTTACCCTCCCTGCATTGGTCATGTTTCCCAAGGCAGTGGATATTGTCATCTTTTGCTAGTGCCTTGATGCTAGATCTAGTAATAGGCTTATAAGTCACTTGTATTTTAAACTTGGATCAATTTCATACCTCATAAACCCCTGATCCAAGCCCTAATTGACCTTGTGACTTCATCCATAGATCTAGGGTTTACTTCACCTTACACCTTACGTACTTCAACTTCATTTGATTTGATTTGGTTTGGTGTTTTGGTCTGATCTCTCCTATCGGGAGTAGATCTGTCTGATCTCTCCTATCGGGAGTAGATCTAGGTCTCTCCTATTGTTGTATTGGGCTAAGACAACATCAAGTGAAGATTGCCTCGATTGGCGTGACAACCATCCATTTGGGAGTTGAGGCTATCTTGGTTCCACCTCTTTAGTTTCCCATCCGTCTACCGTCCATCTTGGATCCACCTCATAGAGGCAACTACAAGTTTGGTGATAACAGTTACATACATAAAATAATATATAAATAAATTAATAAACAATCATATATACTTAATAATTAATAAATTAATAGTAAACGTTAAGTAAAGGGTTGCATCCCTTCACATTAGTCACAAGAGGACTATTTAAACAAGTCCCGCATTCTATTTTGAAATCATGTATTCATTCAACTTTTTTTCACACACACACACACATAAATTTGAAGACAAATCTGCCTCATTTATCTTAAGAAACTGAAGCGATTTCTTACGTTTTGTTTTTTATTTAAAACTGAAAATGAGCCAAGAGTCCTTTACAAATGAGAGCTCACTCTCTCTTATAGATGAGAGGTGAGTAAGATCCTTAGTCCACAGGGATGGAAGGATAGGATTAAGACATCACAATAGGTCAGTGGATGAAATCATTTCTCATTTTCCATTTTATACAAAGTTGGAAATGCAATAGAAAGAGGGGCAAATTGCCTTTTACTACTCACTTTTACATGATGGAATTACACTTTGTTGGCAAGTTTAATGTCTAGGGGACATGGAAGGATCATTAGGGGGTCCCTCCTTACACTATTTTTGAGTTATGTCATCTTTTTACATACTTTAATTTTTGTTGATTTGTCCAAATTTGACCCAAGAAAGAGAAATGCGCTCCCCTTGGTGAGCCATGTCCAATTTCAAGTGATATCAAGTGGAAATGTTAGATAGATGATAAAAATGTGTTTAGGAGCCCAAAACAAGACTACCCATGTCATTACTTCACTTTTTTGGAATCTAGTTACCATACATATTAATCCTTAGGAACTTTTTAAATTGGACCTTAGGATATAATTATTTAATGTGCTATTAATCGGATCCATGACTTCCCTTGCTAGGAATACAAATATGATGCCACATATGAGTTCCTTGACCTCAAAAACCGTGAGATGCACCAAACTTATGTCCAAATCCAATTTGAAATGCCTAATTTATAATCAACTCCAAATAGTTAAATTATTACTTAGGATAAAATTCTAGACTTCGGAAAATAATTCCATTTTTAGCCAATTAATCCAGAAATGCTATTTGGAGGGGTCCAATTGGCCTCCAAAAGCTGACATATGATGAGTGATGTATATGTGAATGTCCCATACTGTTGGTTGACCCCTTTAACATGGTCAAACTTAGGTTAGATCAAGTCAAAAAAACAAACTTGGTCAAACTTATTCCAAGATGAAAGATGATGGGATAATCATGTACCTGTTATCACAATTCTTGTAGTTACTTGTTAAGATGATCCTATCCAAGGTGGTAGAGGAGAAGCAACTAAAGTCGTGACCTGCGATAGCTAAGACCTCTCAAAGAATTCAAATGTCACATCGACCAAAGTTATCGACACTTTAGACCAAGCAAGGAGCTGAGCCTAGGGGCATCCCTGTACTCAGTGTTACGCTGCACCTGTACCCAACGCACCTTCAGATGTGCCCCAGGGAAAGAGAGGCCTTTTTTCTTGACTAGGAGGAGTGTTATTCTACGGTGGTGGCCATGGTCGGGCCCTTTGGTCCTTCCTTTAGGAGTATTATGGTTTAATGGCACTGCTGATTTCCCTTTGTTGGGGTTTTTAACATCGGGGTTGGTGTTCGGGGCTCCTAGGGGTTGATCAGTGGGTCGCATGACCCCACACTTTTTTCCTTGCACCAGGTGACCTTTCCTTTAGCTGAGACCTTGGTCTCCCTTCATAGTCACCTCATATACCCTCCAGGTCACTCTACACACTAGCGCCCTCTCTCTTTGGGCTGTTTTTCATGATGACAACATCCTTCATCCCAGGCCATTTTGCTAGTTTGGGGAGGGCGTTGAGGGATTTTCTACATTCTTAGGGTTAGATGGGGTATGATGCCTTCCCTCCAACTCACTCTCGCCTTTCGTTTGGAGTGATTTGCTTATTTCTAGCTATTTTATTTACTTTTGGTTAAACTGTGGGGAAAAAGACCTCTACTACCCATAGACTAGATTATTTTATATTATTTTTGTTATAATTTTAAGTTGTCATTTTATAGTTGCAAATTGACATTTTTAAAGGCATGTCGGCCTAGTTATTTTTGTAAAGTGAGTGTGAGAAGGCTATAAATAAGCCTCTCCTCACTTCATTTGAACATAAGACAAGTGGGATCAAATATTATGCTCCTTTTTTATCCAACTAGGGATCTTTGGATGTGATGCACCGCTCTTGAGGAAGATGATTTTCTGGGTTTGAAAGCAATTTCTTGAAGTTTTTTGGTTCTATGCTCTTGCTAAAGGTGATGCTTTGATTTGTTGGCTAAACACTTGCACAAGGAGGTATCTAGGGTTTTCTTGATCTCTCTTTGTTAAATTTTGATGAATGATGCATGTTCATGGATCGAATGATAGCTTTTAGAGTTGTATTTTGCTTGGCTAGGTCATTTTTCAGCCTTTAGTCCCCTTGGTTTGCAGAAGTATGTCCATTGTAGGAGTCCTTCTAGGTTAGAGCCTTAGGTCTTTAGATTTTGTAGCCAAACCTAGGACAAGCTTCTCAAAGGAAAGCTGGTCACATCCTTGGATTCCCTAGGGTTAGGGTTGCTTCTTAAAACCCTTGTCCCAAACCTCATTCTTCAAAATCTTGCATTTGCATGGTAGAGTTAGGTTAGTTAGGGTCTGCAATTCTGAAGAAAAACCTCAAAATAGTCTCCTTTTTCCTCCTCCTTGTTGGACACAATGGCCACACTGAGAGGGGGGGTGAATTAGTGTGTGAGCAATTTTAAACTTTTTACCTTCTTTTCTTCAATCAAATTATATCAAGCATTAATTACATAATCATATGCATCTACTAAGTCAATCATAAGTTATAAGCATAAACATCAAATCAAAGAGACACAAGAATGTTTGTAATTTGATCTTTATTTATTGTACATGGAAGACAACAATCTTTTTGATTACAACTAGCACCAACTGATAAGAAGAGAACCAACTCTGAAACAGGACCCAACCTGGTTTTCTTAGCTTCAACTAAGAAGGGTCGAGGAGTCCAATCCTCAAGTGCAAGTCAGTACTTGCAAGCTTGATGCCAATCATTGATTGTCATCAATCTGCTGCTCAACTATCTCTACTCATGCTCATCATCTCTGCTTATCAACCCTGCTGTAACACTGCTTTGTCTGCTCATCAACGCTGCTCATCATCTCTGCTTATCAACCCTGCTGTAACACTGCTTTGTCTGCTCATCAACGCTGCTCATTTCTGTTGCGCATCACTGCTGCTAGTCATCAATACTGCTTATCAACACTACTGGTCTATATCACTGCTCATCCTCTTCTCTGCTCATCATTCTTCACTGCTGCAATACTTACCATCAAAGCATCATCATCATAGGACATCCAGGCATGTATATGTCATCAAGGTTCCAAGATTACTAACAAGGTCTGGAACATCATGGGGTATGCTTTTTGGTGTCCATCAGAGTATGCATCAAATGTGCATCATCTTTCAAGGTCTGCTAATCATAAGCCAGTTGTACTTGTGACTGTTTGAACTATATATTTGGCTGTATATGCATCACAGTGTTTAGCGTCATATCAACACGATCATCACATACCACTTGTACATTCACAAACACTTACTGTATGTGTGTTATCATTGTATCACAAATGCTTCTTGCACCACTGTATGTATCAATATACTATAGTATTTATCATTGCATACCATGCATTACTTCATACGTCATCATGGCACTGTATGTGCATCATAGTCATTACAGTATCATATTTCATTATCAGAGAAGGCAACGCAAACATCAAAGGTTCATTATCACATACTGCATACTGTATTCACTTCATAAACATCATCATTATATCATCATATCACCATCATTGTAGATACAAGCATACTACAGTATACACCACTGTATTTACTATTGCTAGGGTTATCATCATCTTCATATTATCATCATCCTACAACAGTATACATCATCACAGTTTACCATTGTATCTATCATACTTATCACTGTATATTACTGTACACATACCTTGTTGCTGTAAGATAACCTTACTCAAGACGGTGCTTGTCAAAACTGTAGATTCCAAGGACATCATTACCATCCAAGCTGGGACAGTTTGAGGAAGATTCCAATGCTTCAGAGCTGTTTGTAGGTGTTCAAAGAAGTTATTGTGGAGATGTCTCTGTTGTTCATTCACAGTAAGATGTCTTGAGCATTGGGACAGGATCTGGCAAACACCATCAACTTCATCAGACCTCAAGTGACCAGACCATTATCAATTCAGACTGTAAAGAGGAAGAGGTTTATGGTCTGCTGCAATCTTGTGGATGTCATGAAGGCTGCCACTTCTTCACCTGAATCAAATACCACTGTTTGCTGCTATACTCCACCGAACTGTCATCCACGAGTTAGGGCATGGTTAAGTTCATTGACTGCTGCTCTAAAAAGGGAGAAAAGACTGCTGCCAACGAATTCCTTTAGTCCACCCAAAAGACAAATAAAACTCAGACTTGACCACTGCTGAAGCAAGCTGGAACTCGGGTCTGCTGCTAAATGTTGATAACCCAAAAAAAACTTTGTTCAGTCTTCAAGACATTCCCTGCTGCCACCATAAACCAAAAAGATTTCTACTGCTAATTCTCTGCCAATAAAAATATCCGCTGCTAAACTCTGATAAAAAAAATTTCGGGTTTGCTGCTAGGCTGCTCCAGCGAAATCTTCCTTGCCTGAGTCCAAAATACTCACGAAAATCCTTATTCACGAAATTGCAGAGCTACCTCTGAAATTTTGTTTTTAAAAATGATTCTTCATTTGGTATTTATACTAGTTTTCTTCTAGGCCGACCTATCATAAAAAAGTTATATTTTTTATTTTTTTTTGATTTGAGGTCAACTTGTAGGGTGCCCAAGGTAAGTTTATTTTATTTTGACTTTTGAATCATCATTTCAATGTTCAACCTTGGTGGCTTGTTATATTATTTTATTCTTTTATATTCTTCAATAATTAACCTCCCAGTCAACACATCATTTTAAAAATCATAAGAGTATACCCACAGGTTATTACCATTTTAAGGGTATCATCCACCCTATTAGGCCATCAATGTTGTCATGTCACATATTCTTACCATTTAGATGGTCATAAGAGTATGTCTTCAAGTCATCAACACCCCAATAGTCATAAGAGGGACCAAGGACCCTTATTCAAGGTCTTAGGGTATGCTCCATCTTTTTCACAAGCAACTTAGGTCACCACAAGCTATGTCATCATCATGGGGTTGCATAGGGATTCTCATGCCATGTCAAGGACCATACAAGGTCATCATCATCATCATATAAGCGCTCCATGACCCCAACAAGGGTTGCAAAGTCATCTACCAGTAAGTGTGGGTCCAAGGACATCTTCTGGGCTTCTTCATCCACTTCAACCACACCAGGAGACCTCTAGGGGTCAAGATATCTCCTGTGAGGGTGCTAGGTCTTCTTCTGGGGTACCATGATACCATCAGAGCATGAATGACCACAGAATGGGTCATTAATGCTTCTCCAACCCATCTAGGGCTCCTCCATCGTCCATCAAGGCTTCAGGACCATATCCAGGGTCTTCAACATCTTCGACAGGGTGGTGGCTTCAAGATCCAGCCTTGTGGGTACATGGACCTTGTCAACTAGGTACAAGGTGCTTCAAGGCATAAACCCACTTTGTAAGGGGTCCAAGGCACTGCAAGGTGCAAACCCACTCTGTAAGGGGTCCAAGGCAGTGCAGGTGGGACTTGGTGGCATCAATGACATCCTGTGGGGCCATTGCAAGTCCATGTTGGCATCAATGACAATTTCATGAACACTCCTCACCCTTGCCTTCATTTCTTCTTCCTCACCTTCCTTTCTCCAACCCTTTCCTTGCTTCCAATCCACCTCGACCTCTTCTCTTTGGGGCTTGACTTGCCCTTTTTTCCCTCAAACAACCCTAGGGCTTACCCAGACAGGCTTGGCCTGCCTCCAAACACCCTCGACCTTACCCCTGTGTCCTACCACATCCTCAACCTCCTTCTATCTAACCTCGGCCTACCTAATCTACCCACGACCTCCCTTCCTAGGCCTTATCTAACCCTCGACCACCCCCTCACAGCCCTTCATCTCCTCTATTAAGGCCTCGTCCTTCTCCTAGCAACTCTCTATTGCTCCTTATACCCTAGGCCAACCTCTCCAAGGCTCGACCTGCTTTAGCTCAATCTTTTGGGTGCTGTAGCATTCCTTTTAGGATTGTTTTTGGCTTCCCTCTTTAGGCTGTTGTACATTGCAGACTGTTCATTATGACAGTCCCCCAAATCCTGCCATACAACATAGACTTAAAATTGGATAGCCAACTGCATTAAATATTCTATGTGGTTATTGTTAAACTGTTGTTATGGTTGTGTTACAGTGAATGAGTGACAGTTCAACAAATTACTTGTGAATGGCGAACAATCTTGTGTTGAATAGATAACAATATTGCTTGCACATTGTTAAACAAACTCTATCCTACATTTTCAGACTTCATACATAGTCATGCACTCATCTTATTTATTTTATACATGCTGATAATGGATAACAAAGTTTCTGAATGTTGAGGTTGTTCTGGTAATTACCTAAGACACTGAATGAATGTTAGTTATTTATTGTTTTAAAAAGGGCTTTGTCATAATTATTGCGTCATATTCACTGCATAGTATGTCTTCTTCATTCACTTATTGATTGTCCCAAGGCATTGGTCTCTAACTCACTTTTGCATAGAAGACATATTCTCTTTTTCCATAAGTGTTTTGAAGGCTATCATAAGGGCTCTCCCCTTGGAGGTTCCGACTTCCAAAGAAGTTTGGAGAAGTGACTAAGGTGATAGTGGTCACTTTCTCCTATATTTGCTTATCGGTGACTAGCCCTGCTAGTTCATCCGGTAACACTTAAGATAACTCTATAAATGATGAAGCTAAGTGCATAATCCCTGGTATCTTGTTTGGATCTCTTAGTCTAATAGTTAATTAGAGATTTGATCAATTACTAAGAGAATTTATGTGCCTATGTGAAAATCCTCAATTCGCCCTAGGGTTTTAGTTATGAAAATCAGATCTAAGAGCAAAATGGTGAAATTAAAGGAAATTAGGCACTAAGTAAAATTGCTAGATGAATGATATGATGATTGAAAGTGTTACTAGCAATACCCAGATGACGGTTTTGGCTAAAACATGGTTTTCCCCAAGGAGGACGATTTTCCCCAAGAGAGGCTAGTGCTTTAGGTGGGAAAATGGAGCCCGATTAATTTGAGAATTGGTCTCTAGGGGTTTTAGGTGATTTCCAACTTGTTTTTTTTTTAAATTTCAAACGTAGTCGCAGCCTTGAACTAGGTGAAACTAAAAGCTAGGGTTTTAAAGAGAGGGTTTTTATTATGCCCGAGAAAGGAATTACTGAAAAATAAAAGATAGAAGAAATTTCACTTACCAGGAAATGAGATGCCATGAGATGTTTCCCTTTGTCCAACGCTGTTAACTTGGAAGCTTATTATTATCCCCGGTTAAAGATCCGGTTTTCCTAGTGTGCCCCTCTTGCTAAAGACAAACAAACACAATAAGTAAAGACAAAAATTGTGCTTGATTTGATTTCAACAACAAAAAAATGCTTATAGAAGAAACCCAAAGGAAAAACGAATCAAATGCTAAGCAAAATCGACAAGTAAAACCCCTTGAAGCGATTTGGAGAGAGAGAGAGAGAGAGAGAGAGAGAGACCCCTCTTAGTCGCCCTCTAACAAAACACCCTCCTACAAAGTTAGATCACAGCAAAGATATGCTGAGAAATAAAAGATAAACATTCAGTGCCCAAAGAGATGCAGAAACACAAGATTTTCGAAATTCTCTGAGATTTCACAAGTAATCCAAAATATCTTCTATTACTATTTCTAGCAAGAGCCAAATTCTCGATGGGATACAATGAGGTGATCACAGCTCTTAAATAGATTGAGAGTGTTTCTACATTCTAACCAAATCAATCCAACGGTTGAGATTAAAACATCATCAACGGTGGAGATCTTTTAATTTTGTTCTACATACATGGATCAACATGACTACATCAAAGTGGGGCACACTTTTGCCTAATAACGCCTTAGTGAGGTGAAATACATCATAACATAGGATCTAATCATGTGGTGCATAAGAAAGGGGTCACCTAGGGGCATAAATCACCCTAGGAGCCACCTTAACAACATAACATAAGATATAACAAGTGAATACATCATGTGCCAAGGTGAGGGGCACCCCATGGGGGACGTCCTCCTTAGATGTGGCAATAAATAATCTGGACCCTCGAACTGAGTGTAATTGGTGCAAGATGATCTGGAGAGCCATGATACATCATCAAAAATCATTTCCAAGCCATTTCTTTGATCTTGCTAGCCAAATCAATTTCCTCAAGCGACTTCATAGTCCATTTTATGTAGGTACAACCTCCGGAAATGATAAAAATCCTCATAACTCTCTGCCGGATGAGAACTAGGACAAATTGACTACATAGATGAATTCAGAGACATGGTATAATGGTATTGGTGACTACTCATACCCATTGGACCGCTGTAGCGCCTAAGGTGCGCCACTCTCTGTAGCATCTCATCATAAAAATGTGACCAGAACAATAATAAAATGATATGATCACTGAACCTGAAAATTGAGATTGTAGTATTGCTGTTGGGCATGTATGGAGCAAATATAGCCAATGTTGCTTTTTGTAGTTGTAATGTCCTCATTTGATTAGGCATTGAGGACCAAAACCGCTAACCTATGTGATTCCTGTGGGTTCGAGCGGTTACTGACAGTTAGGGAATCATCTAAGGACTGATGCCATCTATAGAAAATCTAGGGCATCAATATGTTATCACCATTAGGTCAAGAAGGGCCACTGGGGCCAAAGGCCACCATCTTGCATGCCATCTAAGAATTATTTAATGATGCATGCACACATTTAAGTCTCCATGCGCATGCATGCAAGTCAACTGCAAATTAGAAATTAAAGTGACCTAATTAGGTCAAAGGTTAGGGTTTTCGCAGTTGAAAGTTATAAAATGAAGATAAAGTGAAAGGAGACTTACTTTTGATGATTATTATTTTGGAGCTCTTGAATAGCAGCACAACGTGCAACACAACAGTTGGGGTTGGAGACAGCGACTTCAGCTAGCGGGGTTTCGGCAGTGAGATATTTGCCCTAGTCTCATTCAGGGTAATCCATACAGGTTCACCATTTGCTCTTCCATTCATTCATAGTTATCTAGTATACAACAAAGATTGTTGCAGGGGCACGGTGCAGCCGTAAGGGGTTTTAAGCCAGAAAGCTCTAATCATTTGCTGGGTTGTCACCTACTCCTAGCTTCTCCATTTAGGCTAATTCCTAACGAAGCCAAGGGGGGTAGTCCCTAACAAAGAGTTTTCTATGGCTCAATGTTTAAGTTAAGTTTTAAGATGTTTTGGATGCGGATGGGTGTTGTTTAGGAGTTACTTGTGATTAGAAATGATTAAGTTTATGAATGTGACATGTAAATCAGAGCAATCCGCGTTGCTAGCAAGAGACTGAAAGATAAACAAATATTCCAGACTTGTAACTTAAGTATTCAGATATAATCAGCAAAAATAGACCATAGACAGTTGATCAAGATAGAAGATTACTCAATTATAACAAAGGACCAGTGCCTTATGGAGTCAAATAAATGCATGAAATAAAGTCTAGGAATTAAGCTAGTGAATATTAGGTTTTGCAAGTGCTCTTGGTAGATTTTAAGAATTTTAAAAAATGCTCTTGATTAGGATGTCAACAAAGGTTTGTCAAAGCTGGGAGACTCTTTTAAGTTTCCTCCGTTTAAGACATGTCGGGCCCGCCCAGTATCCCAGGCCGATATTGTCAAGTGACCAGCTAGCCAGGAATCTAAGACAACGGGAGGTTCCGGCGCCTCTAATAGGAAGTACTTTGGAAGGATCCCTACAACGCCGGTGCGTTGGTCAAGGGTGTTTAAGGGTTATTAAATTACTCTTGTAGGGTTTAAAGATCCAATGCCGTTTCTAGGTATTCTGATCTAGGATAGGTCAGAGCATACTCCGGCAAGGAGGGAAGGGAGTTAATTAATTAAAGGGGTATGTGTGTTGAAGATTTTATTAAAACAATTAATTAGACTCTTCGACAGAGAGCGCTCTTGAACCCGTCTTATGACAGTGATTCAAGAGACTTAGCTAATCTATATGCAGCTAATGCAGGGATTGTGCAAATCTAGGACGCTCTCCGATAGAGAGTGCTCTTGACTTTTGTTTTTGCAAGTTCAAGAGTCTTAAATAATTAATTGATTAAACAAGCACAACAATTAAGATGAAAGTGGTTGATTAAACTCTCCGACAGAGAGCACTCTTGATCCATCTTACGGTGAGATTCAAGAGATTTTGGTTCTTTTAATGATTTGACAATTATATAACAAGATACCAAAATGCAATAATAAATGTAGCAATTAGTGTTTATGCTAAGGAACAACTAGCAATTAGCAAAAAATGGAAACTAAGACTAAGCAAAGAACTAAACTAATTGCTTAAAGGAAACTATACTAAAAAATAATGAAAAATGACACAACACCTTTCCCCCAAATAGGGGAAGTATAAAAGGAGACTTGCTTCCAGTAGCCCTTTTTATGAGTTTTTTACAATGATGATGTGTTCTTTGCTTCTTGGAGGAACAGGTAAAGAAGGGGATTGAGAGAAGAGGGAGAGAGTCTTTTTGTTCTTTTGCACTCCTTGCTTGCTTGTGGCCTTTGGGCTCTCCTTCACCTGCCTGAAACTAAGAGCTCTCGACATACACTTGTTATAGGATTAGTTGATAAAAAATAACTTGAAAATAAATCTACAAACTAGATAAAAACAACTACCCAAACTTACCGAAAAGAAGGGAGAGAAGAGGAAAGAGAAAGGCAAGGCAAGAAAGGGGGAAAGGGAGTGAAAAGGGGACAAAAGGCAAGTCAAAGAAGGCTGGAAACTAAGGGAGAAAGAGGGCTGCAAATCAGAGAAATAAGGCTGCAAATGAGGGTGAAAAAGGATGAAAGTACAGCCCAAAAGATGGCCCAAAAAGAGGATGGAAAGGGGGTGCAAAAAGTGGAAAAATGAGGCAAAAGAGGGCTGTCCAAAAGGGTAAAAAGTGGGGAAAAGTGGGCAGCGAACTAAGGGAAGGAATGGCTGCAAAAAGAAGGCCTAAAAGGCTGCAAAAAGTAAACAGGGCAGCCAACCGAGGCAAAGGCTAAGTGAATGAATGTTCACTTTAGCCAAAACGTGCCCTAATCTCAAGGAAATAAAGATTTTATAAAAATTTGAGAGGTGAATAATATGAAAGAAACACTCAAACCTGTGGTACTTTGATGGTGTTTGGATTCTTTTGGATCTTGAAAATTTGGAAGTTTCCTTGGCTTCGAGAGGAGAGGATGCACTTGAGCTCAAACTCCTGCTCGCTTCAATGAGATGACCTACACAATTTCAACTCAATACTTGCAAACAATGGATTAGATCATGTATGTTTGGTAAATAAAAATATAAAGAGCATGTCATACAACTGAATAATCGATGCTACTTTAATTCATATAAACAAAACCATAAAAGATGAAATTGTAACATCAAATGATCAATCTTACGTGCTTATAGAAGCCTTCTAAAGCATGAGCTATTATCCAATCCTAAGCAATAAAAGACAAAAATTGAAACATTTCACCTCATTCGCCAATTGTTCATCCGCATTCACACACCATGTATGCCTCCAAAGCCTTAAAATTTATTATATGGTTGCAAAAGCAATAAGCATTACAGTAATTCACCAGAGGTTCTTTGCATAAAGATCCATCCTGATAGAGCTGAAAGAGCCTCTATTTATACAATGGGAGAGTGCGAAAACCCTAAAACCAAACCTCATAACCTAACCAGCCTAGTCACCTAACAGAGAAGCCAGACCTAAATCGGAGAACCGGGAGTGAGGGGAGGCCTCCACCTAGGCAAGGCGCCCCCACTCCAACCCTTAACACTGAAATCAACCATCAGATGAAGCCACATGTGTGGAAGGTGCAACCAGGAGAGAGAGGGGCGTGAGTTGTTGAAGGAGGCATTGTAATGTTGGTAAACCCACCTTTTAGGTCTGGAAGCAGCTTCTGCTAGGTTTGGGAAGCCTACTGATGGTGTAAGCTTCAGTCTTCACCTCGATCAAATCACCAGACCAATGAGTGCTCTCCATCTCATTCTTTAGCTGGAGATGACATGTCTGTTAACTAATAATAAATTAATTACTCTCTTAATGATGATTGAAGCTGAGTTATGATAACTCCAATCATCATAAGTGCTCCATGAGATGTCATTTAGCCTTTTATTTTATTGAATTTGGATTAATTTGGAGAGTTTTAATTTTCTCCAAAATAATCACTTTTTAATAAAAATTCATTTTTTTACTCAAAACTGACTTTTTTGAGAAAAAAGGCATTATGTGTCCGATTGTTGATCTGAAAGTTGGTTCTAACTGACCGGCTGATCAAGAATGATTTTTGGCTTAAGGTTAGAGCCTTCAATCACTGAATTCGGAGTCCAGATGACCGACTTACCACCAACGGGTTTTTTCCATTTAATTTATGGAAAAATTAACCCAAAAAACTTAGGAAAAGTAATTAAAAATTTAAAAAATAAAAAATAATCTTTTCCCCATTCGAAAAAGATTTTTTTGAAATTTTTTTATGTGTCCAGATGACTTAGGACATGACCATGATCTACCTAAATAATGTCTAGTAGGTTTATAACACTCAGTGGGGCTCTAATAACCCCCCAAGGCCCAGAATTCAACATCGGGCATTCTAGCTTTGGAGGAAGCGGGAGAAAACCTCGTCAATTATACTTTGTTGAAGGCAAAGCATAATTGTCAGGGGCAAAAAACTCCCTGGAATACCTTATTTGAGATTCTATGTCTCAGGAGACCGAACCACTCAAAAGATACCCTACTAGCACATTTATTACAAACCCCGTGGGGCCATGGTCAAAATTATTAAAATAAAAAAGTGGGTAGCCAATATTGGCTAGACATGCAGACGGATCAACTGATACACTGGAATCAGACTTTGAACAAGTCTGTCAACTGGCGGCTCCTCAGGTAACCCAACTATGGTACAAAAAAGTTGGTAACATCTGGTTCCAACTGTGGGACAGGTACTTGCTTGATCTATTGATCAAAAAGAGTGCCTGAGAATCCAAGAATCTCTGGTACCTGCATGTAAACAGAAGTGTTTCAGTTCCATGTATACGATACAAATATGCCATGATGAAATACCCGAAAATATTTTTTGCTTTTTTTTTGAAATAAAATACATGGAAATAAACTTTTTCTCTTTCAGCATATATAAATGGAATATAATACAGATGCTAATATACAAAAGGAAAAATATTTTATACAACATTCTACAAAGTTATGATATATAACATATGGTATAGAAATAAAGTACATAAAATACAACAAGGATGGGTTTAGAAAAGCCCTGGGATGACCCCTTGGTCATCTTGGAGGTTGTTTCGATAGAAGGGCTTCAAGTGTTGGCTATTCATGGGCAGGTTTAAAATTTCTCCGTCCATAGTGTTAAGGAAAAAAGAATTGGTGCTAGCAGTGTCGCGGATGATAAACAGGCCTTTCCAAAGGCTGTCAAATTTTCCATGCTTTCCAGGCTTCTCCTTTCTCTTATCCCACAAGAGAACAGTGTCTCCGATTTGGAAAGCTCTCGGCTTGGCTGACTTATCAAAAGTGCCCTTCATACTTTCTTGATGTCTGAGTGACTGATCAAGGGTAGCTCTTCGGGATTCATCCAATTCTATAATCTGATTAATTCTCTGCTCCATTTCTGCCTATTCTGTGCCATACTCACTTAACATCCTGAAGATCGGAATCTGCATGCTGACCGGGAGGGTGGCTGTGAGTCCATACACCAGCTCAAAAGGGACTTACCAGTTGAGTTCTTCTTAGTGATTCTGTCTGCCCACACAGCATACTTAATTTTACTATCCCATGATCTCTTATTATCCCCCACAGTCTTCTTGGGGATTGACATTAAATTTTATTGGTGGATTCAGCAAGTCCATTGCCCTGTGGGTAATAATCAGATGAGTGGGATAGGATAATGCCATACCTAAAACATAAGTCATTTACTGCTTCTGAACTAAAGGCTTTGGCATTATCGGTTGTTATCTTAAGGGGAGTTCCGAATTTGGTGATGATTCTTTCCTCGATGAAGTCAATAACAACCTTCTCGGTGGCGGTTTTAGTGGGTATAGCCTCTACCCACTTGGTGAAGTAATCGGTTGCTGTGAGAATCCAGCAGAAACCATTGCTGGAGTTATCCTTGAATTTTCCAATAAAATCAAGCCCCCATTGCTGAAAAGGGGCAAGGACAACAACTGGAGTAAAGGGAAGAGCTGCCAACTTCTGCTTCCCAGTGAATAGCTGGCACTCCTGGCAACATTTGACATGCTTGTGAGCATCTGAAAAAATTGTTGGCCAGTAATATCCAACTCTCAGAATTTTGTGGGCAGTTGTATTTGCTGCATAATGGCCTCCACAAAATCCTTTGGGAAACTCTACTAAAATTTTCTTAGAATCTTGATCGTTGATGCAGCTAAGTATAATAGCATCTGGGTTCCTCCAACCCAGACCCTCTTGGGTGAGGCAATACCTAGCGGTCTTAAGTCTCAAAGCCCTACGCTTGTGTCCTTTGAGGTGATCAGGGCAAGTGAGATGGACAAGAAAGAAAATGATGTCTGAATACCAATGGTTGTCAAGGTTTTGAAGGGCAGGAGTCATGGTAGGTTGAGGGATGTCATTTTCTGTAATCATCTCAATGGCTTCTTCGTTCTTCTAAGTAAGCATTCTTGCCAGGCCTTGCCCCTTGATCAACTTAGTGGGCTTTATTTCTAGGTCATACTCTTGGATCTTGGACACCCATGTTCCCCTTATTCCTAAACAATCCTTTTGAGAAAGGATATCCTTAACCGCAGTGTGGAGAACATATCCGGTAACCTTGGAATACCCGATATAAGTCCTGAAGTGTTTTAATGATTTGACTAAGGCATAAGCTTGCTTCTCCATGATGGTATACTTTAGCTCGGAATTCTGCAAGGCTCTACTCATGAATGCTATAGGTTGCTCAAACCCTTCAATGTTCTTTTGGAGCAACACACCTGCAATAGTGTCTTCAGAAGTGAATGAAAAGATCATAAAATCCTTCGCGTAGTTAGGGCTGACTAAGATCGGAGACCTGGTAATGGCATTCTTTATCGACTCAAAGGCTTTCCTTCCTTCAGTGGTCCACACAAACTTGGCATTTTTCTTGAGTAGGGCCTGCATAGGTTTCATTAATTCGGCCAAGTTTGGAATGAATCTTCTGATGAAATTGATATGACCATTGAAGGATTGAAGGGCTTTAACATTCTTAGGGAGAGGAATTTTTTTTATGGCCTCTACTCTTTCAGGATCAATTTTGACACCGTCTTTATTGATGATATGTCCTAAGAGTTTTCCCTCTTCTATGCCCAACACCGACTTAGCCGGATTCAAAGAAATGCCATACTTCCTACACTGCTCAAAAATCTGCCTGAGATGACCAACATGGCTGGATCTTTCCTTCGAAAAAACAGTGAGATCATCTTGGTAGATCTCAATGATTTTGCCAATCAACTCCTTGAAAGCATAATCCATGACCCTTTGGAAAGTAGCTCCTCCGTTTAAAAGGCCAAAGGGCATTCTCAGATATTCAAAGGTGCCCCAAGGAGTTGTGAATGTGGTCTTATGCCTATCTTCCTCTTGAATGACTACCTGGTTATAGCCTGAAATACCATCCAGCATCGACATCATGCTCGATCCAGTGACCCGTTGGAGGAGGGTCTTCATGTTGGGGAGGGGGTAATTGTCCTTCTGACATGCTATGTTTAGATTCCTGAAATCTATACATATTCTTATGCTCCCGTTCTTCTTTCTAACTACGACTAAGTTAGAGCACCACAATGAATGCCTCGTAGGAGCTATTATTCCTGCTGCTAGCATTTTTTCTAACTCCTTTTTAATGATCAGTGCTAACTTAGGATTTATTTGCCTAAGTTTTTGTCTGAAAGGCTTGCCTTTTTGACATTTCGGCTTTAGGGGAATAGTATGTTGAAATACATCTTCCCGATAAGCTTTGAGCTCGTCGTAAGTAAAGGCAAATACATCCCTATACTCCTTGACCAAGTTTATAAGGCTATTCCTTTTTTTTCTTCAGAAGTACTTTTTCCAATTTTTATAATTTTAGGTTCTGTTTTTGTTCCAATGTTGACTTCAATGGAATCTCTTGGTTTCATCTGCTCAACATTACTTTTTTTTTTTTTTTCTTCTGTCCTGTCTGTCAAAGATGTTTTCTAAGGCAACTAGACCACGTGGGACAGGATTGTTAAACTGGTCACCTTCTCCATAATACTCTTTGTTTTCTTCCTGATCATTAGCTTTAAAGTTAAGGAATTCATCGACATTATGAATGAATCTCCATGGACTTCATTACAGGATTGCCCAAGGTCCAAGGGCAGGATTGTTTATATGTAGTAGTTGACAGACTGACCAAGTTTGCACATTTCTTTTCTATATCATCAGATTACTCTACAGCTCAAGTAGCTGAGTTATTCTTCAGGGAGGTCTTCAAGTTACATGGGTTACCTAAGACCATTGTTAGTGATCGGGATGGCAGATTCACAGGTGCCTTCTGGCAGGAACTATTCGTATTAGTGGGGACTGAACTGGCTACTAGCACGAGTTATCATCCCCAAAGCGATGGACGAACTGAAATAGTCAACCAATGGATTGAAGGATATCCGAGGAACTACGTAACAGGGCAGCAACGAACATGGATCAAATAGCTACACTTAGGGGAGTACTGCTACAATACTACCTATCACATGTCTATTAGGATTGTTGCCGCCTAATTCACACTTTAAGGAACAGGAAAGTCACAACCTGCTATGTGTGTCCTTGGGGACAAGCGAGAGCTGGGGACCACTGTCACCACAGTCCACAACTCCTCCGTTTAGGCAAGATCCCAACAGAGCCAAGGGGGGAAGTCCCTACGGAAGACTAAGTTCCAGATTTATTAATTAATTACAAATTAATTAAAGGGATCTTTTATTAAGATTTGTGAGGCTAAGACTACATATTACCTAAAGAATGACAAGCATTATGCAAATGCAAAGATTTCCTTTTAATGACAAGCAGACCTTGAGATAAATGAAGACTAGTGCCTATTAACAAATGGAGTCTAAGGATAAATTACAACTTTACAAATGAAATTGAAATCTAAGTTAATTAACCCACAGTTTAGGTGTTATCCCAATCAAAACAGGTTATAATATGGACAAATGAATACTATGAACAATATAAACAATAATGAATGAACAGTTAAGCAGTATTAACAATATCCACAGTTGTATCAGATTAAATAAATAGAACAATTATTAAGCTTCTACCCAAAAAATGTTGAAACGAAATGAATCAATTGTGTTACACAAGATCTACAGATTACTAAACAATGTGATTAGTTAATTAAAGATGCCACCACATGAGTTTGCGAAACTGAAAAAAAATACTTGTAACTGAAAAAGTGAAAAGCTTGCAGTGAAATAAAATGTGAAAGTGCTTGCAGTAAAAACCTTGAACAGAAAGGCAAAGATAAATAGCAGTGACCTGTGTTTGTAGGACGTTTTGCAATGTCTCTTGTAAATTTTAATAAATTTTATTAGAGTTGAAATCTTTGATTAAGTTTTAGATCCGGTGGTGTGACTACCCCAATCTAGTATTTCTCAAGTCAAAGAAGGAATGCTGGTGCGCTCAACAAAGTGGGAGCAAAGCCCACCCGTAGCTCCCAGGTCAAACCCCAATGGCCCGGTGCTCAACAAGGAGGACGTAAAATGCCTAGAGACCCCCCACGGTCTTCTACCCCAAGTCGCCTCTGAGTCACTGTTTTTAATCAACAGGAAAAACAGCTAGATGAATGCCTATTAAACTAGAACTCCTCTATCCCCTGTCGTATCTCGCGAGTACCCCGAAGGGTGATAACCGAGTAGAGGAACAGGGGTAGTGAAGTTGTTGTTGGTTAATTTTAAGGGTAAATTTTAATCTTGGTGATTAGCATGCAAAGTTAATTTTATACTGTCAACAAGATCAACCAAGCAGTATCCCTTATGGGAGATGCTGGTACTTGATCTTGGACTGAAAATTAAAGTGTGAGGGTTTGTAGCAGAAAAAAGAGTGTTGTTTTAATTAAACTAAGCCCCCACTTCTCCTGCTTTTCATATCCAACTTGAAGTCCCTAAAGGGAGATGACAAGTGGATAGAGGATACACCGGATAGGTGGGTTGTATGATTACCCCTTTGACAGAAAATAAAACTTGAAAGGAAAATACAACTAGCTAAAACAGTATCTTAACCACACAACAATCTCTGTGACAGAGATGGTGGTTTGTCACAGAGATAGTGGGTAAATAGAAAATAAAACTAGTTATCCTAACCTCACTTCAATCCCTTAAGGGAAGGTGGGTGAACAGAAAATAAACTTGCATAAATCTAAACAACTAGTTTCTAAGCTATCTCTACACTACTCATATACAGATTTACAGCAGAGAATACCCCAAAGAGAACTTCTCTTTTGGGGTTTACAATCCTTTAGAAGAGAAGAGAAGAAGTGGTTTTTTGGGTCCTTTTTGGATCAAAACTTTTTTCTGGGTTTTTTCTAGGCAATTTTGGGCGGCATAACCCCTCTTCTGTGCATAAACCTGCAAAAAACCAGCAACTTTACTTGCTGGAAATTACTGCAGAAAACTGAATCAAAAAGTTAGCACAGATTATTGTAAAACCCATAAATTTTATATAAAAAAAACTGAACTTAAAAATTTGGAAAAACTGAAATTTTAGTGGTTAAAAATGAACGTTCTTGGGCTGAAAATGACATATAAACAACAGATTTAAAGCTTTATACTAATATATAATGGATGAAAGCCCTAAAACAAGGGTTATATTCACTATACAGTGAATAGAACCCAGTTTTAGGAAGGAAAAAGAAAAATGGTCGAAATGAAATTTTGAAAAAAGAAACCCTTGGAGAGATGTTCTTGGCTTGGAAAACCTGTAAATAAACTTATGAGAGAGCTGCAAAATGTAAGCAAAGAGGTGAATACCCAATAAATCTACCAAAATACTTTGATAAATCTTATTAAAAACTCACAAATGGAAGCAGAAATACTTCTACTTACAAATCCCTCCACAAAATACTTTGTGGAGAGCTATCTAAGTTAATACAAATGCAAATCAAATAAGTACATATGCAAGTTACCTCACCAAAAGATGCATGAAATGTAGAATGACGGCACAATATCCCTCCAAAGCTTTCTTCTATTATAGCCCAACTAGGGCAAGATTCAATACAACAATAGCAAGAGGCTTGGGCCAAATGCTTGAAAGAATATGAGAGGAGAATAAGGAAAGATTTCAGCAGCATAACAATAGCATAAGAGAAGTTATCAAATGAAGGAGTGAGACCCTCATTATATTAGTTGAGGAGCAACCCCAACCCCTTGAAGATCAATGGCCAAGATTAGATCTAGATCTAGATTAGATCTCCACCACTAGATCTAGGTTTGTTGACTTTGCAAGCCATCCACCAATCATAAGCAAGGGTGCCTTTTCAAATCAATGGTAAAAAAGATAGATCCATGTCACAATAAAGCTTAACCCTTAGATCTAGGGTTTCCATGACTCAAGTGGGGCCCCCTTTTGACTCAAATTTTAATTTTATTATTTTAATTTTTTATTGTTTTTATTTTTTATCTTTTACTTTTTGTATTTTATTTAATCTTTTATTTTTTATCTTTTATTTTTAAAATTTCATCTTTTTATTCTTTTATTTTTTATCTTTTATTTTAAATATTTTTTTATCTTTAATTTTTAATTTTTATCTTTTTTATTTTTTAATCTTTTATTTTAATTTTAGTTTTTAATCTTTTATTTTTTTATTTTTATTTTTTAATTTTAATTTTATTTTTTATTTAGACAAGAGGGGCACCCCACTTGGGAAATCTTCAAAAATTTATTTTGACCATGGGGAGGTTTTTTTTTATAAATAAAAATTAACTATGATTAGCCACCTCCCAAACTTAATTACCATGGTCTTATTTGATTTTTTCCTTCAAAATCAAATAATTTAATTTTTCACCCTTGGAAATTAAATTAATTTCCTAGGAAAAAATACCTTGTCTTCACCAAAATTGGTCTAACTTCCCAACTCCCTGTCAGAATGACATGAGACTTGAACCAATGGCTTAGGGGGTGTCATAGCTTTTTCATTTGCATTCATAGCCCCTATTACGAAATGCCAAGGTTCAAGAAATTACATTATTACATCGAAACTTAATTAATTAACCACCAAATGGTAAAGTTAATTAACTAAGAAAAAAATCAAAATAGAAATTAAAATCCTAACGAAATTCCGCAAGTATACAAGATATGGCTAGCATGGTCATGGACAACAACTTGAAACCTTAGCCACCTCATGGGCTTGATTATCAGAACGCCAATTCACCACTTTGGAGGATTTGTGAGTGAAAAAACCCAACCAATTAAAATTGTTAATTAACAAAATTAACTGGAAGGGAAAAAAACACTCGGTGAAGAGGATTTCCCTGATAATAAAGTCCATGGTGACATCCTTAGAGGAATGACCCATGATGACATATAAAGTTACATTCATTATCCCACGCAGGGGAGCGGACATTCTGTGTACAAAAAGGGCATAATTGCCCTGCTGAGTGAAAAATCCTTTTCCATGGTACAAACTGCACAGAATGTACATCTTCAATGTACATGAGGTTGCCACCTAGTTGAAATAGGTGGGCAACAAGGATGACACCTTTTAAGGCATTATATGGCTACGAGGCCTTGGACTATGCAGATTTGGCATTTGGAGACAGTAGGGCTCCTAAGGTAAAGGATTGGATACAGGACAGTCAAGATATTCTTA
Organism: Pseudotsuga menziesii; assembly: GCA_001517045.1. NCBI lineage: Eukaryota > Viridiplantae > Streptophyta > Pinopsida > Pinales > Pinaceae > Pseudotsuga > Pseudotsuga menziesii. The sequence goes on from LPNX010932900.1 coordinate 508,715, forward strand.
AAATCTTGAAGGAAAATTTACAGACAGCCCAGAATCAGCAGAAGTTATATGCAGACAAACACAGGATTGAGCGGAGCTTTGAGGTAGGGGATTTGGTATACTTAAGGCTCCAACCTTATAGACAGTCTTCGCTTAAGAAGAAAGGAGCGGAAAAGTTAAAACCTCGTTTCTATGGACCCTACAGAATAATCAGGAAGGTGGGAGAGGTGGCATATGAACTAGAATTACCACAGGAAAGTAAAATTCACAATGTGTTCCATGTCTCCAACCTGAAAAAGACCCTTGGGCAACACATTGCTCCATCAACAGAATTACCTCCTTTAGATGATGAAGGACTACTAATACTGATTCCTGAATGGATCATACAGACTAGAGAAAGGAAACTCAGGAACAGGGTAATTAGGGAGTACTTGGTTCAGTGGAAAGAACTACCACCAGAGGATGCCACATGGGAAGGTGAACAGGTATTGCAGCATCCCAGTTTGCAGTTGCTTGAGGACAAGCAATCTCAAGTTGGGAGGACTGTAATGTCCTCATCTGATTAGGCATTGAGGACCAAAACCGCTAACCTAGGTGATTCCTGTGGGTTTGAGCGGTTACTGACAGTTAGGGAATCATCTAAGGACTGATGCCATCTATAGAAAATCTAGGGCATCAATATGTTATCACCATTAGGTCAAGAAGGGCCACCGGGTCCAAAGGCCACCATCTTGCATGCCATCTAAGCATTATTTAATGATGCATGCACACATTTAAGTCTCCATGGGCATGCATGCAAGTCAACTGCAAATTAGAAATTAAAGTGACCTAATTAGGTCAAAGGTTAGGGTTTTCGCAGTTGAAAGTTATAAAAGGAATATAAAGTGAAAGGAGACTTACTTTTGATGATTATTATTTTGGAGCTCTTGAATAGCAGCACAGCGTGCAACACAACAGTTGGGGTTGGAGACAGCGACTTCAGCTAGCAGGGTTTCGGCAGTGAGATATTTGCCCTAGTCTCATTCAGGGTAATCCATATAGGTTCACCATTTGCTCTTCCATTCATTCATAGTTATCTAGTATACAACAAAGATTGTTGCAGGGGCACGGTGCAGCCGTAAGGGGTTTTCAGCCAGAAAGCCCTAATCATTTGCTGGGTCTTCAGATCTCAGTTTTACTTCGAAACCCAGGCACCATTCTCATCATCAACATCTTACTCCAGTACCCGGTGATTATCAGATCCGATCGTGCTCATCCTGAGTAGTTATCAGCCATTTCGGGATCAGGGGGCATGGGCAGCTGCACCTCTAGAACAATTCACTAGCCTGCCTAGAGACCTCAGAATTTTCGCATGTGCTAGGCATTCTCTCCGGCATGGGAAGGCTATCAGTCTTGCAAATCAGCAGCTTCATCGGACACCTCCTTCACTGAAAACGTTACCCTTCGCTGATCTGGGGTTCGTGCTGCTGGGGTATCACCGGAAGCAGAAGATACCAGTTCATATCCGATTCAGCTCTGGATGCATGCATATTCTCTCAGGAGCAGTCCAGCCAGCTTATCAGTGGTAAGTGTTTATACTTTATTCTATCCTACAAACCCTAACCCTAATTTTTGCTATAAAATAGGGAATTTTGCATGGCAGTTTGCATGCCTGGTTGTATCAGCATATTTGCATACAATTAGAAAATATCGAGATTTGGGATATTACAGTAGCCATTGCATTGGGAACCGTATTTGACTTGGTTTAGTAGGTTGACTTGGTCAAAGCACCCAAACTAAAGGTGGAGCGATAATCTGGATGATCCTGAGTACATCACAAATGCACGAATCTCACATTGATTATGTTAGCAACCAAACTTAAAAAACATTAATAGTATGATATTGGTACAAGAATTCAAATAAATACCAATCTTAAATCAGAGTAACCATTCAAACTTCTGTAAAGCTGCTTAAGTAAATTAGTTGTGATGGGTGAAGTGATGAAACAAAGGCTTAAGGTCAAGTGGAAGACTTGTTGACTTTAACATAGTGATCTTTCAGACATGGGAAACATGAATCCACTTGCATTCATGATGGACAAAGAACATTAGGGAATGGAAGTGTCTCACAAATGGATGAGTTGATCTGAAGAGTGTCCATTCAACTTTAACAACTGTCTATTGCTCACATCCAAGCTAAACTCAAGCGCCGTGAGGTTATTTTCTAGGATCCTTGTGTTGAGTACACAAGAAATTGTAGTAAAGAGATCCTAGGGGACACTTAGAATTAGCTGTCCCTTACTCTATCTCACATCCTAACTCCTAGGATCTGTGAGGAATTAATTATTACATTTTCAAATAATTTGGCCAACAGTCTTTAGATTTAACATTTGTTTATCCACTGCTTTTTAGGCCTTTCACATTGCATTTCATATCTCTTTTCAAGTGTCTAAAGACACAGTTTGCAAATTTATACACAAGTTTGCATTTCACAAGATATAACATATACTATATAATGCATGTAATGATGGTAGACATAATGCTTCAAGTTTTTGTCGACAACTCTTTGGGAAACTAAGGGGAAAATCCACAATCAGGACGAAACATCGGGGGCAACTGACCAGAGAGGTCAAGGCTTCAAAATCCAACTCACCTATGCTTAGGAACCAACACCAACGGGTTCTCCTGGCCTAGAAGGATCAAGTCTTCGACAACTTTTGTTGCACAACTTAGAGCTGAGACACAAAACAACATGGGGTTTGTCATCATAAATTTAAGTGGGGGAAAAGGTGTCCTCAATCTTAGAAGTCAAAGTTCAAGTCTGGGTAAATGTCAAATGGAAGATGGACGAGTGAAGAAAATGATAGATGGTGCCAACATAGCAGGATAGACTAAGTTTGTTCAAGATGAGCATACATAAAAGACTGCATAGTTACTCACAATATAAGTCATTTAAAACAAGATAGTACCACAACAAGCTGCTCAATGTCAAGTCATAGCTACTAAAATAACCAGTAGAGACAAAATACATCCGGGTACTACCTGTATCCCTGCTCAACCATACACACGTCTCTACTTGGAGTGCGAATTTGTCAACTGTGTACTTTCTCTGCCGCGTTGCTCGAATGGACTATGTCACTACTGAGGTCATCTCAATAGACTATGAAATCTCAGTCATGGCAAGGGAATGCTTTGTATCTGTTGTTGAGGAAATCTTTGAATGGCTCATGCTAATCAACGATCCATGCTATATCTCCATATAATGGAACTAGCTCTGAAAAGTGAGAAATATCCATACATCATGGTAGCCCAGCTACAATGTATGCGATAACATTACCAAGCTTGTAGATGAGTGTAAACACTTAACTATGCCCAATAGTGATAAACTACTAAGCATAAGGTCCTATCCTATACCCTGTGATCGTTGTGTGACTCATTGCATGACATGTCAACATAGCACAAAACCATAACAAAACATAAAGCACAAGTAAATGAGTTATATACATATTATCCTCTAATCAATATCATCACATATGTTTCAAAGATAATCCCTCCTCATTGGGTGGAGTGGATGGTTATGTAGTCAATAGCCTAGTCAGGTGAAATGTTTGATAAGTGGAAGGCTTGAGTTATTCTTGGAAAAAAATGGATATTAGGGGTCTTTGTGACATTAGCTAGTTAGGTAAACACTAGGTAGCAAGGTGTGTCACATATGGATAATATGCTAGAAAGTTCCCCTTGACTTTAGGCAGCCCCCCTATAATTGCTTTTGACACTTTGCATTTCACCTTTGACTTTCTCATTCGAATCATTTCTTTTCTTTGGATAATTCTTTGAAGCACTTTATTAATTTGCAATCCTTTAGTTAGCTAATGACTGGATGGTACTGGCCCTGAATTGCCTTTTGGGCACCGGTTATGACACAACCTTACCTCCACTGTCAGACACTGTCCATAGGTGCAACGAAGTTGCCACAGTAAAGCGTTTTTAGAGCAAGTAGGCTTAACCTCTTAATTTAAGGAGTACCTACCCTCCCAGCCACTAACCAATTTCAAGGATGGGGAGCACTTGTTTCAAGACTTGGGGGAACACTTTTGGTGATTAGGCCAACCTTAGCTCGCACTCAATCCAGGGGTATCCCCACTAAGAGGTCACAGAGGGGAAGGTCCTTGAGCCACTTAGCCATATCCGGATCAAATGGCATTTGTATCATGTTAGGTGAATGGGTGGAATATGGTGAGGCCAAATGGTTGAACCAAGGGTCAGGTGATGATCAAAGCAATACTACGGAGACCTGCCAGAGAACATGTATATAACACACAAACTAGCATTAAATGTAATTCCATGCAAATATTCTACTCATCATATCTATCAAATAATCACAAGTCATAAGATAAATCCTATTGCTACTCAGTCTACCAATACCACATATAATCATCCATAAAATATCCTTTGGACATAACATCTGATACAAAACTGCAAATGTAGGATACACCATAGGCACATATGTGAAGCACTGTAAGTCGGGATCCAATCTCACTATCTGATAGTGGAGAAATCCACTGTATGAAAGGTTCCAACATGTATGGCAAGGGATCCCAAAAGAGACCAGTAAATGACCTGGGGCCCTGCTTGGAGGCTTAGCCCACAAAAATGGTCCAGCTATGATCTAAAAAATGGGTCCAATCCATCCATAACTCATGATCTAACTCTGATGGTCACTGTAATGAAGTGCTCAAAATCTGGTCTGCTCTGACAAAAATGAGTGGTAATCCCTCTTACAGAAACCATGATAACAATCTCAAGTTCTCCAAACCTACCTATGCCATATAAACCTGCTGTCATAGGAAAATTTGAAAAATTTGAGATAAACTAGGTTGAGATTGTAACCAATATATATCCATGTGTGTGTGTGTGTAAGAACCAGAGTGTGCATCAATACATCACAACATATACACCTCAAAATACGTGCCACATCTTAAAATGAAATGTGAACCATAATCTAAATGTCAAATGAACAATGCATAAAGGTCAATAAAGAAACTATTTTCAAAGTTTAATTATTTTGGGCAATTTTTGGGTTTTTTGGGCAAAGATTGAGATCCTTGTCATTATCAAGGAAAGTCTGATGTTAATTCCTCAATAATGTTTAGAGAGAAGTGAGCTTAGACCAAAGGGATACATATATATCTGAGTGTTACTGTCTCCTTATAATGCTTACACGATAACAAATTCAATGTAATAGATACTCTTGGCAAACTTCTATGTCTAATATGATGTGTACAAGAATCTCTTCATGAGTTGGAGTTGTTTGGTTGTTTGCTTCTTCTAGGAGAAGATTGGCCTTGGAATTAGGGTAGATACTTAATAAGTTAATCACCATCTAGGATTGCACAAGTTACCTCTATAACTGCAAGATCTTCTCTAGATGAGATAAGTTACAAATGCTTCAATATACTTTAGAATGGTTGATAAGGGAAGATGGTATTATTTTGTGTCTGGGTGCATTTGTGAGAAAATCACTTTTCTATTTTATTTTCTTTATTATAATCTTTTTGTTTTTAGCCATTTATTTCTTTCAAGTCCTTTGTTCCAACCCTTAGGTTGTGACTCCTTTTGTTTCAACATTCTTGAATGATCTATTTTGGCACTTTTTGCATGCAGTTTTGATGACTTTTTAATGGACTTGAAGCAAAGTAAAAGAAAAACTATTCGACAGGAACGTAAAAAGGTGTGTTGCAAGTTGATTTCTATGTAAATCATTATACATTAATATTTTCTTCTTTTACATGACCTTTTGTCTTTGCCTTTATAAGCAAAGTTAGCTGTTATTTTGCACTACTAGTTAAATTATCATAGTAAGGTTAATTGTTGGTTAGATTGCATAGTTCTGATTTATTATTTTAGATTGGGAATATGGAAATTATATACTGTTTAAAATATCTCATATTATATGGTTAGTATGCATGTATGCATACATACATACATTTACATATACACATATACATGTATGGGTATATCTATGTATATTAGAAGTTTGAGAACTAGTACAATTACTTGGATGTAAGAAGGGGCCACTCAAGTTTCATGTTCATTGCTACAGATTCTAGCTCAAAACTTAAGGATGAGACGTCTTCGAGGGTATGAAATAAAGGTATGCTTTGGTTACATGATTTATGTTGAATAATTGAATTTTGAGAACCAAATCAATTAACAAAAATTCATAAACTTTCTGCCATCGTTTTTGTTTTAAGTTGTGCATTTGTGGGAAGAATCTAAGAATTATATTACTGGGAGGAAAGTATTTGTCATTTCATCTACAAATGTGTACAATACATCATTACCTGAAAATAGCCTTTTATCCCAGCTACGTTAAGGCGTGTGCATGAAATCTAGTGTGTTGCCACAAAAACTAACACCCTAAGGTGCAAGGTCTTGACCAATGTGGTTCTATGCTTCTTTGAACTAGGAGGCACATACCTGGTTGGAGCTTGTTCAAATAGAGCTCAACACATGTCATTAAACAAAGGAGATCATGCAACATTAAATGAAATGAAGTTAAGATACAAAAAAACCCCCAATGGTAAGATCAACTTCATCTCGCTTCTCATGTTGATAGATCTTGTCCATTGGAACAACATTTGAAGCTGCCCTCTTTTTTGGTGGCTGAATTGAATTTTGGGTCCCACTTCCAATTCCAAATTTGCCACTGCTAGATGGCTTCCTCAAGAATGGAAGAGGATATTTACTTGATGTTTCCCACTTGCTGCTGCCACCTTCCCTGAGGCAACTTTGTCCTTTCTTTCCAATTCTTTTGATTTGCTAGCACTGTTTTTTTACATGCTGAAAGTCCACTGTCAATGCCCAACAGATGGCCGTTGACTTGGTAGTAGGTGTTCTTGAGTGATATTTTTCAGAAACTACATTGCCAAAGAACATCCCCCCCAACAATCCTTGCCCTGGGCCCTTTTTGTCTTGTTACATACTTCCACAATGGATAGTTCATTTCTTGTTCTTGCTGCATTGTAACAACAACATTATTTGTAGCATTGGAAACTGCAACTTCAGCTCCACTTCCAGTAGATGGAGCATTAATGCTGGCAGAATTAGATGCACTTGGAGGAGGGGAGGGTGGGGGGCCGCATCAAGTTGCACATTCCTCCCTTTCCTTTGATGTCTGAGCCATGATTCATGTGGAAGGATTCAACAACAACCCTGCTGTAATGACAAATCTGCTGCCTTCAAATCACTTGGAATTCAATGGATTCTGGAATGATCTTCAAACCTGTTTTTCACTATTTCAGCCCTCACTTGCAAAAACATAACCCTTTATCTCTTTCACAAGAACCAAAAGTGAAAAGAAAGGATGAAAAAAGCGTTTTTATGGGTCTGCAGTCTCTTTTTTCTGCCATGGTGTCGGACACGCAGGACAAAGATAGGGCATGTGTTTGACACGTGTTTGGCAATGTGTACTGCTCCAAGATACGCACCAAGCATGTCTTAGACACATGTACAGCCGTGTCCGTGTCCGACATGCAGGATACAGACACAGGGGGGCGTTTCAATGTGTCATGGGACTTAGATTGCATGCATGGGGATATGTGAGACTGCATAAAATTATGTTTATTGTCTCACATGAGAAGGGGGAAACTTTGAGTTATAAAGTTAAATTAGAAATTAGATTATTAATCCCAAAGTTATAGCTAGGGATAAGAACTTTTAAACTTTTAAACTTAGTTCTAACCACAAACCCTTTTTAATTATCATTTAACCATGTGCAAGAGGGACCCTTAAGACTCTAGACTCTAACTGACATTCCATAAGTGTCCATGGTGACCAGATACCTATGTTGCACAAGTTTCTAGAACGCAGGTACGCGGACACGAGTATCCGATACGGATGGAAGCTTCGCTCAAATTTGCAGGAAACGTAGGGTTGGGAGCGACAATAATATATATTAATTTTTTAAAATTAATTTAAAAAAAATAAAGTTAAAAAAACATAATTGATTAATTTCATAGCTTAAACTATTTTATCCTCTTAATCCTCTGGTAGTGTCATGAAATTCATTCTTTTTAAATTTTTTCACTCCTCTAGGTCCACATTATACAATCTCATTGTATGAGTTTGTAAAGGCAGGTTGCATATATGTGTACGAAGCACCAATAGCTTCATAAATCATAAGATTCAATATTTTTCTAATTCTTTGTTCCAACTCCATCTATATTATTGCTCCTAAGAGTGCTTAGTCTTTGGGTGTCTCTGCATTTTTTTTATGGTAACCACTACTTACTTCTAATGTGAATGAACTTGATTGTTGTAAGTTCAACTAACAAGCTTTCAATTTTTTTGGTATCTTGAGTTTGATATTGTTTATGATCCTAAATTGCTATACCAGTCAGTATGAATTACATAAGCTAGCTATAATCATTTGAGATATAAATTAAAGTTGTTCAATATCTCAGTATTGTAAAAGACCCATTTGTATTCACTTAAGTACACTTGCAACATATATTTTGAGTGTGAATCGATCTAAACATTTAAGAGGTGTGGGCCCTCTTTATTTATATAACCTTGAAAATAAAAAAAATGGCATTATTGATAAATTCCATTGAAATTTTTATTATTGGTGATTTCTTGACACAATAAACTTCAATCATTCAATTGATTTTCAACACTTTTCTCATGATTTTGGCCTCCACATGGTCGGGAGCTTGTAGAAGATCCCAATATAAAGGGAGCGGCAAACGCAAGTTCCCAAAAAGCTCCCGAAAAGCTCCCAAGTTCCCAAAGAAGCTCCCATAAAAAAGGGGACGTTTCGTACCAGCTCCCAAGCTCCCGAGGGTGGGAAAAAGCCGGGTACGGGTTGCCAAAATCCCGAGAGCGGTACCCATGCAATTATGCCAAATACATGAAATATGATACATGAAATTGACTCTAGGGCTCAGGTGCTCATAGACATATTGTGGAGGCACCCAGGATGTGCCCTTGCTTTGGAGGATTTTATGAGTGAAAGAATGCCCAAAAATTTACGATCGTGAAGAGAAAATTTTCTTTAGTTAAAAAAACACTCAAGAATCACTCGCTTCAGTGCAACCAGCATAGTTGAGTTAATTGTAGATTATAACTGACCCTTTTCATACAAGAGACATCTCAATTAAATCATTTTTACAACATAACCATGGACAATTGATACAATGATGATACATTACAAATTTGGCTTAGACAAGCCATACATTGGACTTCTTCTAGATCATCATCCTCTTTACCCCTTGATTAAACCTCGTGCAATCTAAGGGGTAACACAAGGATAAGTCACTATGGAACATTACATATGAATGTAGGATGCCTTTGTCATCTGGACAATAATCAGTTTGAAAACCTCGTCTAACATTGCAATTTGACTATTTTACTTCATTTGAATTTCTGTATTATCCAAAAATGTGTCATTGCAAGCATCTATGATATATTCCCTTCTTGATAGCTATGCTTACGTCTTTTCTTGCATTGTGTGGTTTTATTTTATTCTATTTTTTTGGGGAATCTTTTCTCAAAAGAAATTGATACTCTTTAACATTCTTGCTAGTTGAATTTGATGTTTATGCCATGTTATCTTAAACGAACAGAATTTGTTTCCCGAATAAGAACAGTAATTCAATCATTGAATTTCCAATTTAAATAGGACAACATGTTATAATACATATGGACAAATATATAAGTAGTGAATAAAATATGAGATGATATACAATGACCATGTGACAGTGTACTTATAGCATTGACTGGTCATAATGATAAGGCATGTCCAGCATAGATCCAAATCCTAGGCTCTATCAAGCGCCGAGAGGGATCAAATCTTTGGAGGTACAAACCTCTTCTTAAGTATTGCACTCAACTATGAGCTTTGATGTGATTCAAGATCTCCCCCATATTGGGCTGTAGAGCGCCTCTCGCCAGAGGGATTATGATGAAATCCCAGGCAAAAAAACCCCAATCACCAAGAAAACACTCTTAGAAGAGAAATTTCACAAGGTTTAATATTACTCTAGAAATAAAATAGAATTTATAGTTTGTAGAGATTGACCTCTACATGAACCAAGAATGAAAAAAAAACATCCATAAATGATATTCTAAAACCTAAAACCTCACAGTAATAACTCTTAAAATAAAATATCATTGTAAAAACTCACTGCAATACCTCCATCCTAAGCAAAAAGTGGAAAAAAAAAGAAGGATATCCACCATAAACATGGAGAGAAAAAAACAATATCCACGTTTAACTGGATTGTACGTTAAGGTGATGGGTTATAACATATATTTTGATAAAAAAAATAAAAAAATAGTTAATAAGTTATAACGTGAACAAAATGATTTCAAAATATATGAAATGTCATTACAATAGAATACCTTTAAAATTAAATCACATTTAACTTTTAAACCAATTATTTTTAGTCAAACACTCAACCCTGGAAGCTTCTCCTATCATGATGTTTCAAATTTGACAGGATCATATTTTAAAGAAAATAGCTTCCTTACAGATCCATTACATACTTGCATATCTATTCAACAGAGGTTGAAATTATAGACCCAGGAAGGTTTATGTTCAAACCCTAAATTTATCCACAAAAAACACTATACAGCAACTCAGCGCCGAAAGCTTCTCCTGTCACGAGGTTTCAAATTCGACAGGATCCTACCTTTAAAGAAAATAGCCTCCTGAGTCCTTACTGATCAATTGTCATTAGCAATGTTTCCATTACAATAATTGCATATCCATTCTCAATAGAAGCTGAAATTATAAACTTTCTGGATAAAATCTATGTTCAAACCCTGAATCTACCTTTAAAAAAACTATATAGTATACAGCAGTCAAGCCCAAAATCTTCTCCTGTCACGAGATTTCAAATTTGACAGGATCTTATCTTAAAGGAAATATCTTCCTTATCAATTCTTGTCAGCAATGATTACATTAGAATACTTTACATGTCACGAGATTTCAAATTTGACAGGATCTTATCTTAAAGGAAATATCTTCCTTATCAATTCTTGTCAGCAATGATTACATTAGAATACTTTACATGAGAAGATCTATGTTCAAACCCTAATTCTATCCATGAAAAAAACTACAACGATCAGCCAGAAGAATACCCAAACATATGCCCCTAGTTAACTAGACATGTGCGATTACTGCTCTCTTCAATTTATTCTTAAGAGATATTGGAATTCAAAGCTCGGTCAAATGAAGTTTTTGGAAATGAATCTAAAACCTTTTCAGTGAAATAAAATCGTACTATGTTACCTTCTTACAAATACAAAGCTCATCCAAACATATTGCAACTTTCTGCAAAACTTTGTTCAGTGGACAAACCATCATAATTCGATGCATATTTTCGTTTAGATACTAATTATTCTAAGTTCTAACAATGGTTCTTCATGTGCCATTGAAAATTTGAAACCAAAAACATTTATATTTAGAGGGATAATGGTTCTTCGGGATTTCAATATATGTAGAGGGATCTAGGCAGATTGATATTTTATAAATTTTTATGTATTTTTTAAATTTTTTATTACTTATTGGTGTTTATATAGTAGGTGTTTCAAAATACACGTCGTTTTGTTTTTATTTTAATGGGCCAGGAAAAATATTTACTTTTAATTAATGGCCGAGAAAATCTACATCATAAGTAAATAGAAGTAAAAAGTAAATATTTATAGCCGGCCTTTACATGAGGAACGTTACGTAACGTTACAACATCTCCCTCATAATCGGAAATAATATTTATAGCCGACATTTACATGAGGAATGTTACGGAACGTTACGTTACAAGATCTCCCCCATACTATGCTGTAGAGCGTTTCTCGGCGCAATGAGGAATGTTACGTTACAAGATCTCCCCTATACTGGGCAGAGTGCCTCTCGGTGCAATAAGTCATGACCTTTCAATAGGTCATGTCTTTTAGATAGGATGCGTCCTTTCATTAATCATTAATCATTATTATTTATTTATTGTTATTATGTAAGTTACATTATCCTTGCTAGGGATGTTGTTCAAATATTTACATAGAAAGATATCATTATGGTGTATGCTTGCTTAGCACCATGTTATCCATGGCAGGGATGTTCAAATATTTACATAGAAATATATCATTCTGGTCTATGCTTCTTTAGTTTTTTTTTAAATTTTTTTTTGTGGAGCAAAATTATTTAATCTACGGAAGTTGCCAAAAGTGTGTTTGCTATGTTTGTAAATTTATATTTGTTTCTCATATGAGGACAGGCCCATCACTGGGATTCCTTCTACAGATTCTACTGCAGCACTACTGATAACAAGTAAGCTCTTACTATGACCTTTTCATAGGGAGGCTGCTTTCTATTTTTTATATGTTGCATGCTCATTTCTCTTATACTTGCTTTGTTTCATGAAAGAAATGGGCTAGTGTCGAATAGCTTCTATAATAGAATTGCCTTAAGGGTTAAAACAAGTTATCACTTTAAGGAAGAGTTTTCTTTTTCAATTCTGCTAAGGTCAATGAAACAATAGTGTTATCAATTGATAAAACACATGGACATAGTGACATTGCTAGCTTTGATTAGCTTTCATATTCTGTAATGTTTTCAATAGTGTACAGATATAGAGTACACATATTCACACACAATGGTGGAGAGAGAAAGTAAATAATATGTTTGTTCATAATGCTGCAATGATACATCTCTCATGCACCAAAAATCAACATAATTGATATATTTATAGCACTTGTTGATGCTTGGATTTACTGCCTGTGGAAATTTGGGATTAACTCCAGTTATTTTCATGAAGCGTGGTTTTTGAAGTCTTTATGACAAGCTTTTCTTGAATGTGAGATACATGGTATTGTCATGGACTAGTTGAAGCCACGTGGGTGTTAATTCCCTAAAGTTGATCGATATTATTCAAGCAGTGATGAAGACTGTCAGGATAGGGGACGGGTGTTTATATTCATTCCAAGAGATATCATCTTGAAGTACGTTGCACATATATTGTTAGAGTTCTTGATAAATTGCAGTTCAACTAAAGCTTGATCTGGAGGTGTGTTATTTGCCGCTTTTTTATGATGCATTCAAAACAGCAAAAAGGTGGATTTGGGCTGATTTAAGAATCATTGGTAGCGGTGGAAAACGTTGGTATGAGAAGAACAATGCTATTTTTACAACAATAGAAGGGCGCTTATTGGATAACATATGCAGAACTTGAGACCTAGGCAGATCTGTGTGAGAGAAGTGCCAGTTTTAGGGACCAACTTGTGCCAATTTGTGCATAAGTAAACCTAAGACCGACCTATACCAATTTAATGGATAGACAATATTAACACCCCCTCTTATGTGCTACTTGAGATGGGTCAACGTGATGGTCTACGACCTCTGGCTGGACTACGTAAACTGGGAGTATATATTCAGGTTAGGCACCTTTTAAAGCCACTTGTTTTGCTTTTGTGGATTAATTTGTTGAGGTGATTGAACATAATGAACCGTGTGTTGCCGCCTAATTTGCACCTTGGGTCACATGGTAGAAATCTTCAAGCCACTGGGTGTAATCCTGGGGGCAAGCAAGAGTCAAGTGCTGTCACTTGATCTTGACTCCTCCGTCTAGGCTCTTTCATAGTGAAGTCAAGGGGGGTGGTCCCTAGTAAAATAATCTAAGGATGTTTATTCTATAAAAGAAAAATAGTCGACCTAGGAGATATGATAATACAAATACTAAAACTGAGATAATTTGCAAATAACTTAAATCACCAGCATATAAAATAAGTTAATAACATTCCATTTAACACATCAGTGAATTTAAATGTCGAGAAATAAATAGATGATGCAATATAGACCAATGCTAGTGGAGTGCTTGCGTGTAAGGGGGTTGCTAGTGATGTCTCAAGAAGTATTGCAGTTGTCTCGGTTGGTCAGTTTTAGAATTATTAAGTGAGTGTGTTGAGTGGGTTGATTGTTGGTTTGCCCACTAAGACTTAACTCCTTGAACTGGGCGTCAAATCAACTTTATCAAGTGTCCAACAGGGCGAGGCATAACCTGCTTGGAGTAGCCCCCTGACTCTATGGTATTCCTTCTTTGCGACCTCCCGAGTTCTTAGAGATTAGTTTTCGGTGGATTGTCCTATTAAACTAGTCGTTTCAATCCCTTTCTGGTTGTCCCACCATTCCAGCCAATGGCCTAGAGTGTTCACAAGAGCATACGGGGATTGAAATCATTGTTGATTTTAAGAATTTAAACTAAATGTGAATTGTTGAAATCTCAGTATTGATACTCTCGTTTCCGAGAACACGGTCAGATTTGTTAATTTTAGAGGTAAATGAAATAAATACTTAAAGAAAATTGACTAATCTAAAAAATAGAAAAAGACGCGTAGATAATTAACAAGGAAAAAATATTAACCGTTTAAAAACGATAGATAATCAACAAGGAAAAAACACCCTGGAATAATGTATTGATGACTAAGTCCTAGAAAACCAAACCTTTTACATAAAGTCATCATGTTAAGTCTGAACAAGTAATTGTTAATCTTTGGCGGCTCACTTAAAAGTCCAACTGAGTGCAACTCAGATGGTAACACCGTGCGCTTTATATCTTTTCTGACGAGGTGTGAATCCGTGGGAAGATGGTGTTGTCCTTTGGGTTTAACTTAGAATCAAATGTTAGGAGGGATGCTGTCGTCTGGTTGATATAACAGCATATAGCAACTTTAAGGGTGAATTCTTAAGGGAGATACCATGCCTATTTTATGCACTGTATTTATTCTAGTGCTGTTTTTGAAGAATACTAGGTGCCCTACTTATTCATATGCTAGGAAACAAAGAGAGATTTTATACTGTACTTGAAGAAGCCATGAACCCTTTCAATGAAATGACATCACAATTCTTAGTTATTGTTGTTACACATGCAAAAAACTGGAGATGGCTCAGATTTAAAGCTGGAAATTATATGAGAAAGGTCCCTTCTTGAGCTGACCTTGTATGCACATGCAACTTAACAAAGGGTGTTCTTTACTACTAGCTGAAACATATAGCTTCAAATAAATAATAAAAACAGCAAAGCAAATGAAGGATAGAACCTCATCCAGTGCTTTATCCAATGGACATGACTGCTCTTAACTTGAATTCCTTCATTCAACAGAATTATGGTGATTTCCAGCAATGTAAATTAGCAGAAAATCGTAAGATGAACAGCCAACCTGCAAGAGGACTTCACAAACACACAGCCTTCAGGTGATCATTGACAATAAACAAAAACCAAAGAGACAAACTTCTCTATTCCATCAACAAGATTACAATGAGAGCCTCTCTCTTCTTACAGCAATACAACCCAATGACTATATCAGGTATATCCTCATGGTAGAATGCACCTTAGCCAAGTGTAGGAGAGAGAGGCTACACGTGTGAAAGAGGGACACATGTGCAAGAGAAGCACCACATGTGTGAGAAATACATGCAAGTGTCAAACTCACATGCATGAAGGAGGTGCAACCAACTAGAGGAGATGCCACACGTGGGGGTTAAGTACTTGATTCTAGGGATCATGTCCCACATGAGTAGTGTGCCCACCTTTATCTAAGGAGATGTGCCCACCTCACACCTAGGGAAATACATCTACCATTACTCTAGGGATCTTGTCACCTAAGGAATTTTGCCCACTTTTACTGAGGGTGTCACCTTGGGAAGTGCACCCACCTTTATTGTAGGAATTGTGTTTCCCAAATAAACTCAAGTGGAGTGAGCTTGTTACTGCACAAATTAACACCCTTTCGATTACGTCACAAGGGATGGTGCTAAGATTGGCAACTTTTCAAGAGATGCACCTATTGTCACCACTATGCACTCTCTTCTCTCTTTAGGCTTGCTCCTTTTTCCACGGTAGGCTTCCCAAATATGAATAGAAATAGACTTGTAATATATGTGACAAGAACAATGCTATTTCTAACAAGACCCTCCCATTAAATTAGTATACTAGTGCCTTAATGGAGTCAAGAAAATATTCAATAAATACCTAATGACTAGAAAGGTTTAGGAGCAATGAAAACTTGGTATTGTTTGCCTAGCCAGATGAGTCAATTTTCTGTAGTAAAAACCAACACCTTAACTTGCACAAAAACTTGGAATTTATCTTGAAAATCCTTGAAAAAGTACCTTTTATCACTCACCGACCAAAAAGGGCTTAATCCCCCCTAGGGCACACTTGGTTTAGCGGATGGTTGCTGAGATTTGGGATTGATTTCACCTTCAGATCTGTAATATTTTGCAAAAATGGATGAATAGCTTGATTTGACAGTTCAAAACCCCCTAGGGTCAATCACCAAGGCTTGGAGATGAAGTAGGAACCCTTCCGAACTGTTAGGGTTTGATCTTTCCTTAAAAATGGGCCTGCAAAACACTCATACCAGACTTGCAACAAAGCTGTAGTAGCCATTATGATGTGACTTCACCTCTCATAGCTGATGTCACCCTATTTTAGGGCCCTTTTGAGCTGCAGAACAACTTTTTTATGGAGTTTTTGACTTTTATGGATTTTTTATCATTATAAACAACTCAAAAAACTATAACAGCGGTAAATATTCTGGAATTTTGCATGTAAGTTCAATGCTAAACAAATACAACAACAATTTTTTTTTTGTTGGAAATTTTCAAAAATATTAAATTTTTAGTGTTTTTGCTATTTTTTGTATTTTTTTTTCAATATATGATACAAGGAATTTTGTAAAATGAATTTAGGGAAGATGAGGGAATTAGACTTAGGTTAACATTTCTCCTAAGAATTGGCAATTCATTATTTGAAAGAACTAGGGCAAGGCTAAGAAACCCTAGATTGTGTTAACCTTTAAACTAGTTAGGAAAAGAGAGATGCCAAAGCCCAAACAAGAGAGATCCTTCAAGAGGGATGTCTCACCAACTAGACTAAGCTATTATGCATAAAACCCTAAATTTCTCTTAACTTGGCAATGCAAGACAAGAGGTTCAAGATCTTCCCACAATTGAGAGAAAAAAAGAAGACAAGTACCCTCAAGAATTCTTTCACCTTAGAATAACGTTTAAGGATAGTAAATAAACCTCAAACATCAAACTTGATTCCTTGAAAACCTCTATAATTGCTAAGAAAGGATGTGCGCACAACTTCAATTGCTCATATATAGAAGAAGAAATAAAATTTCAGTCATTTTTGATCCCATGATCTTCGTTACAAATGAGGAGATGCATTATTTATAAGATAAAAGGCTAACTTTATCCTTCTTTAAGTCGACTTACCTAATTTGTCTTTTAAAATGACTTCTAATGAGTTTTTAGGGTTTGTCACTCACAATCCTAGGACTAAACCTCATAAAATATAAAATAATGATAAAAACGATGAAATGCTTCAACTTGATGATGGGTTGAGCTTGGAAGGAGGACGGCATGCCCCATCTAACCTCAACATGTGTCTTTTTGTTAAGATTTTAATGGTTGTACCATAAGCAGTAGGATCACTGAAAGAAAGACAAGTACAATAGCACATAAAACAACACAGATTTTTCCTGTGAAACCCTCTAGCGGGAGAAAACCCAACAAAACTTCTTGAATATAGAATTCAACCAAGTACAGTGAACAACCTCAAGAACATGACTAGCAACTTCCTTTCTCCAACAGACCTCTTCACTCTCTCTCTTGCAGACTTGCTTGTGTGAGAGATTTGAGTGACATCTTAACTTAACTAGGTTGGCTTGTTGCTCTAAAACAAGGCCCAATTACCTAGGGAGACTCAAAATAACATTTATATATCATTCTTGTGGGTATTATTGACTTGACTTACAACGAAGGTTTTATCTCAAGACTTTTACATGACCAATTACATCAAGGACATCTCTCGAAGTAGGAATAATAAAAAAATACAATAGAATATCTTCCGACGTTACATTTCTTTAACACTCCCTCTTAACAACGAAGATATTTTACAACATCATCAACAACAACAGTACAATTGACTATTGATTCTATATACCAAAGAAAGTTTTGTAACAACATCATGTATTTGGAACATCATCATCAACATCATCATTAGCATCAGCATGGAACATCATCATCATCATCATCTGAAGCATCATCATCATCATTAGCATGTGACTGCTGGAACATCATCATCATCAACAACATGTGATTGCTGGAACATCATCATAATCAACATGGAACATTATCATCATCATCTGGAGCATCATCATTATCATCAACATGTGACTGTTGGAACATCTTCATCATCAGGAGCATCATCATCAACATCATCATGTGACTGTTGGAACTTCATCATCATCATCATCATCAACATCATCATGTGACGGTTGGAACTTCATCATCATCATCGTCATCATCAAATTATTTTCTGAGCTTTCATAGTTAGTGATTGCACAATCAATCTTTCCTACTTAGTTGATACGTGAGCCCTTAGGGACTATCCATCCTCGCAAGATGGTAGCTAAAAGAGATATTGTTCATCTTGTATTTCAAGAGCTCTCTTTATCCCGTCACAAGATGTCTTAGAGAATCACCTCGTTGCAGGGTGTCCCATCTTGCTTGCAAGTAAGAACTAACCTCATCGTCCCATTCCAGGATGAGATGATCTCTCTCCACCTTGACACTGCCCTTCTTACATCTTGGGAGCTCTCTCTATCCTGTCATAGGATGTCCTAGAGAGTCTTACCATCCCGTTGCAAGATGTCTCATCTAAACTCATCATCCCGTCTCAAGATGAGAGGATCTTACCACCCTATCGCAGGGTGTCCCATCTCGTAAGTAAAGGCTAATCTCATCATCTTGTCACAAGAGGAGATCATTGTTCCTCTTTGCAGGGTATCAGAAGTGTCAGTCCTAGCTTGGAAACACTTATAAGACAAGAACCAAGTCAACATGGTTATGTCCATGGGACATTCACCCTTGGCCAAGTCATCATGGCACTCTCGAGGAATGTCTGCTTGATGTGCCTCTTCAGCTCCTAGAAAACACTGCTCCCTCCATCATGGAGGCCATCCTGATGTTAAGTCCATCTGATAATTTTCTGCAACTGGAATAACACTCACCCTTGGCCAAGTCATCATGGTACTCTCGAGGAATGTCTTTCAGCTCCCAAAATATACTGCTCCCTCTGTCACGGAGGTCAACATGATGTCAAGTCCATCTGAAAATTTTCTGCAACTTGAATATCACTGCAATATGTTTCTCGTCTTCAGTGAGAAACAATACAATCATGTGAAATTTATGTTAATTGTACTGCTTGACTTCAACCTTGTAGCAAAGGTTGAAGTCTTCTTCAATCTCACTTTATGAGTCTTCATCACACGATCTTTCGTGCAGGTTAAATTTAAATGTATGATTAGTATCATATTGATAATTTTAATGTATACTACCATAAATCATACCTGCATGAACAATATCATCTAAACATTCTAATAACTCAAATAAAACATAAACACTTATCTTGTATGTTTTTGTAGGGTTGCCTCCCTTTGGATTTTGCTTCCTTGAGGTTGGCTCCCTCTGACTCGGACACAAAAGAAAATTGAATAATAGTTTTATGATTATCAAGTCTTTTGGGTTCCCGTACTAGGGATATTAATGACCCATTTACAATAGAATGGTCAAAGTACATATTCTTCATAATCTTCTAATGATGGCCTTTTTGGTGGAGGTTCCTCATTGACAGAAGACGCCGATTCAAGTTGCCTCTTTTTCCGTGGACAATTTACTGCAAAGTGACCAAATTTATCACATCTGAAGCACTTGATGTGTGAAATATCCTTCTTCTTCTTTGACTCTCGATCTGTAGCTGAACTTTGTCTTCTATATAAGTTTCTTTTCTCAAACCTTCTTCTTTTTTCTCTTTTTGTATGAGTAGCAAGGGATTGAACCTCTTCATGTTGAGGTTTTTGAGATTTGTTTCTTGATTGTAACTTGGTTTCTTCTTGAACACAAAGAGCCCAAAGCTTATCAAACTTGGGTGGTTTCTTCCATGCACATAGTCTCTGAATAAATGGTTCCCAGGCAGAGGGAAGACCATTACAATCTATTGTGACAAGTTCTTTATGATCCACTGGATCATCAATGGTTGCAAGTTGGTCTCTTAATTTGGAGACCTTCATAAGATAAGAGTTGACTGAGTCTGAATCATACATACCAACTTCTTGAAGCTTATTTCTCAAGGCTAATTTTCTGCTAGTATTATAATTTTATTTCTTTCGAAAATCTTACCGGGTGATCAAACATCTTCTTCACTGACCCTAACCGAGCAATCTGTGTGATTAAGTGATCTTTTACTGTATCCATTAATATTCTTTTGGCTTTCCTTTCATCCTTCTTATACTTGGCCTTCTCTGCTTCTGCTTTAGATTGTATAGAGTCATTGGTGAGGTGATCTTCTATCTCATTCTCTTCCATGATGTAGAGTAATCTAGTCTTCCAAGAATTGAAGTTTATGGCCCCTTTTAATCTATCCTCAACTCTGAAGTTCATCTTGGTAAAAGTGAGAACCTCAAATGGAAATAGATAGAGTAAGACTTACCAATAAGAGAGCTTCAATTGGATGCTTGCTCCAAAGCTTTTTTGGCAAAGTGCTTTTGGTGGACCTAGGGTTTGACAAAGATATCCTAATTTTTCAACCTTGGTGACTTGCAAATCCGATTGGATAGAAAGATGCGCCTCCTCAAGGCGAGTTGACCAATGTACTCCTTTTCCTGAGTTTGTGGACAAAACTGCAAAATACTTGATGCCCTAGTTTTCCCGGTAGTAGTGATAGGTAAAAAATTGAAAATTCACATAATTGAAAACTGATGCACCCTCCTAGGGCGAGTTAGATGGTCCTCCTGTTTTGACTGATCTGTGGAGGGAAGTACTTGGAATATTAAACCCTAGCTTCTGTACAATGGCTTCTTTCAGGGTGGCTTTGATACCATGTTAAGATTTTAATGGTTGTACCATAAGCAATAGGATCACTGAAAGAAAGACAAGTACAATAACACAAAAAGAGCACAGATTTATCCTGGGAAACCCTCTTGGGGGAGAAAGCCCAACAAAACTTCCTCAATATAGAATTCAACCAAGTATAGTGAACAACCCCAAGAACAAGACTACCAACTTCCTCTCTCTAGCGAACGCATTCACTCTCTCTCTTGAGCACTTTCTTGTGTGAGAGATGTGTCTCAATGAGGGAGGCGCCTCACCTATTTATACTCATCAAGTGAGTGGCATCTTATTTTAACTAGGTCGACCTATTGCTCTAAAACAGGGCCGACTTACATAGGGAGACTCAAAATAACATTTATATAATATTCTTGTGGGTACTATTGACTCGACTTACAATGGAGGTTTTACCTCTAGACTTTTACATGACCGATTACATCAAGGACATCTCTCGAAGGATGAATAATAACAATACAATAGAATATCTTCCGAAGTTACATTTCTTTAACACTTTTTTCCTCAATGCCCTCATCCTTAGGTTGGTACGACCTTTTTAAGCTTGCTTGGATGGTGGTTGATTTGCTATTCAAGGAATGATACAACAAAATAAGGTCCAAGGGGGTATTGATGAGGTGTGCTAAGGTGGGTATGACAACCCTTACAAATGTAATCACCTTTACAAAGCATGAAATCATAAGTGTGGCTAGGATCCCTTGAGCCATGTGTCCCAATGGATTCATTCCAAGGTGCACCAAACACCCACCCATCGCATAAATGCTCGACATGACGAGGGATTACTGCCCATCAAACGGTAGTCAGCAGAGCCACTAGGCCAACAATCCTTGAAATGAGGACCAAGAGAACCCGCCATGACTAGACCAAGGGTCTAGAGCCTTGCTAGACCAACAATTTCACATAAACAAGCCCCAACTTGAGTTTTTACAATGGGAAAAAGACCCCTCTCTTTGGCACATCTGAAAGGGTCGCTGCAAAGTATCCATGGCATACCAACTGGCTTCAACTGCGGGACATGCGTTTCTCCCAGAAGTGCATGAGAACCTTTGAATATTCTGGGACCTTTAAACTTATACACATTTCAAACAACAAAGATCTTCAAACACATCGGGGTAGACACATCCATTGTGCTTTGTTCAAATCATATTATGAAATGCATAAAAATAACACCAAATGCAATGCATGGGTAAAGCAAATGACACATCAAAATGGCTTCATTTGTGATATGATTAGGGTGTCCTAAGCTATTGGTTTGCATATTCTCCTTTGTTGGTATGGGTGAGTATTTTAGAACTTGTCTTGATGTGCATTTGGCTCCTTGGCAAGGGTTTCTAGGTTTTTACCTTTTCCACATTTGATCCTGGGTGGCTAGGGACTTTCCACCGTTAGAGCTCCCTCTCGTAGACCTTGAAGCTCATTGTTTATCCTCAATTGGGTGATGTGAATGGTGTGTCTCGACCTCTAACCTTAGAGGGAAATAGACGAATTCCTGAAGGACCTGTTATCACAATTTTTGTAGTGGTCACTAAATGAGATCCAATCCAGGATGGTAGAGACAAGGAGCTTGTAAGAACATGATACCTAAGAAATCCTACACCCTAAAGATACTATAGGTTGTCACTTTAGATAGGTTTCCTCTCTCTTTAGAGTTCTTAATCCACACAAGGTGAACTAAACTAGCCACGGGAGGTGCCTTGAGTTAGGCTTAGATGCCCAATCCCTTTTAGCTTCAGGATACTAGTGAAGGTTTGATAAGTTAAGAATGAGTACCCTGTGAAGAGATTCCTAGGTCTATGAAAATGACTACTGAATTATGTTTATGTGGATTGATTAGATCTATGAACATGACTACTAATGACATACCTTGTTCTAGATTGTTGATTTGGGTCTTTTCTCCTCGTCCAACATCACCGAATAGATCACGAGCTTTCTCCATACCAAGTTGCTATGATTTTCCCAATAGAAGTCACCCTGCAAAACCCCAAGAGATACAATAGTAAGACAAAATATAAAAACTATCAATCACTTGAAGTATGCAAATTGATTTTGTAACTAAACAAGAGTAATGGAGAAGAGATAGTAAATAAAATATAAATGGCAATAGCAATATTTATTTTTATCCATAGATGAAACTCTCGTCACAAGAGTAAGTCACCCAAACCAAGTGAGTCACCCCAATTCGGCTTGGGTGAAGTCGTCCTCCTCCTGTAAGCATAAAAACTCAACAAATGTTTTCCTAGATATGGAGTATGCCAATGATCTAGCAGTAGAAGAGACTTGGAGAGAAAGAGAAACCATAGACATCCATCAAGAGACAAGAATTTGCACAAAATATTTTTTTTTAATTATTTGCTTCCAAGAACCAAGAGTCTTTTACAAATGAGGGGCTCTCTCTCTTTTAGAGTTAAGAGAGGAGCCAAATCCCTAACCAACTTTTTGATGGTTGGTTGAGATTAAAAAATACAATAAAATAATCAATGGTGGAGTTTTAATCTCACTTTATCACATGGATCAAGCTGGAAAATTCAAATCTAAGTGAGGGGGTGAATTACCTCCTAATCCCAATATACAATGAAAGATATACATGGGAATTATATGAAATAACATTATAGGGGGCTGTTATCACATATATAGTAGCTAGGTTACCATATTCTCTTTTTCAGATACAGTACCTTTTTCAGCCAGATCTCTTATATATGAGATGCTGAGATGAGCAGTTTTGCCGGATCATTATTATATTTGTGGACTATTGTACTCTCCCATGTTAGGACTGAGTCTCATGACACTCATATTTGAGGACCAATGTATCCATTTAGTCATTACAGAGCAATTATTTATGCCCAGATGTATATCAGTGCTTTCTCATTGGACAGATGATGTTTCAGATGGATTATATGCATGATTATGACTCAGCTTTTTATATTGTGTTATGGTTATCATTGCTCTTGTACTCATCTTTGTGACATGTATTAACATGTGGTGTCATGATCTGGCGGTCATAATTATATGGACTTGGATGTATTTGTATTTATGTATTGATGTCCCTACTCTGACTTTGAAGTTCTTGATCTATACTCATTGGTTTTACCCTCCTTAGGGAGAATAGAGGTAGTCATTCCCACCATTCTTTTGGCTTGCTAGTGTTGGTTTCATCATTCATTGGCTCCACCCATCCATTACCTTCCAGTTTAGTTTTCAACCCGACTGGCTTCTTGACTTATGGCATGGAGGACCTTTCCCTGCTAGAACCTTTGTTGGACAAGCCTCCCTATTTATATTGTGTCTCGGCTCTGAGTTGGTGACAGAACTTGACTTTGGTAAGTTGGATTGTATGCCTAAATCATTTTGGTCAGTTGTCCCGATGTTTGGCATTATGCAGAACTCCCCCTGGTCACTTGAGATGTTGTTGGATAAAATTGAAAGCTCATGTACTACCTGCATTGGAAATATTATATATGCGCCCATGGAAGATGAAAATACTAAAACTGTGTTTCTTAACATATGTGAAAAATGGCAAGAGCAATGAAATGCTAAAATACCCCTTGAAGGGTATAAGAAAAGGTCCAAAAAAGCAATGGTTAAAAATATTCTATATCCAAATATTGCTGACCTTATAAATATAAATATGTCCCAGATGAAAGCTACGATTAGTTGTGCTTTTAAGCACTGGTGAAGTCCCAAAGGGTCATATAGGCCAAAAAGGCCATGGAAATAAAATTGATGGTCCTAATGAACTTGGATCTAACTTGATGCAGACATGATGCCTAAGTTGAATAAGCACTCTAAACAACTCAACCATTTGTGAGGCACTGCCATTCCTTGTGTTGTTGTTTGTCCGGCATTGGTTATAGTGAGTATTCCCTTTCCATATCCAAAGTGTCATGATGTTAAGTAGGAAGTCATCCTTTGCCTTAGCCTTGTCAATTTCATCCTTCACCCTTCTCTAGCAAATTGGCTACAACTATGAAATGACTATAGTCCTGAAAGTCTAGTCTGAGTAATAATAAATAAAGCCTTATATATGTATTGGTTGATGTACCGCCAGTGAAATGACTGTTACTTGTTGTGATTGTTGCTTGAATGAGTTGTAGAGCATGTCTTAGCTTTTTAACACTTGCAACAGATGGATGATAGTTTGAGTTATTATTGGTGTCTGATCATTTACATATGGTTACATTATTTATTGGATATGATTGATGATCAGATAGAGACCTGTGAGGGGTATGAGTATACACCTTAGATGGATTTGGAGTCTTTGAATCTAATGAGATAGTTTATTTCTAATTCCGGGCACTTGCAGATATGATCAGGCTCATTCTGCCTTTCTGATGCAGTTTTTTCTTCACATGTTGATATGTCTGAGCAGGGAGATGTTTTAGTTGGCTCTCCTAGGGTGTTGTATGGGCATAGGGGGTGCAGCCACTTGTTTGTACCATAGTACCCCCATCCCAGAGAGCCTGGTGGGCTCATTTTGACAACGCAGACACCCTAGGAGGCTGTTTTGGCAGGATCACGTTTCCCGAGGCAGATTAAAAAATGATTAAATGGCTATTGAAGAAATCGATTTGGGCTACTGAGGCAAGGAAATGACATGGGATGAGTTACAATGATGAAAGTGATGTCCTCCACACCTTCTCCGGCAGTTGCAACACCTGATTGGGCCCACACCTATTTTTGGGCATTTTTATTTGATTTTCTGGAGCTTTTGGGAGGCTCATGATTTCTTCAAGGAGGCACAAAGTCAAAGAATTAAATTATTATATTATTTTATTGTGCCATGGGGACACCCAGAGGGAGTTAGTCAACACTCCTTGGACCCACCATGTGCTTCATTTATTTCTTGTTGAGTGGGATACCCTCTTTATGGGTGATTTAGTCTACTTTGGTACTTTATGGTTATATTGATCCATGTATTGTATGTTGAGCTCATCCCAACCATTGATTAGAACATTTTATCTTTTAATCTTAGCCACTCGTTTTGAAAGTGGTTAGGATTCGGTTATGATTGTGGTTCTCTCATTTCTATTTAAAGGAGAGAGCTTCTCATTTGTAAAGGGTCTTTGGCTCTTGGATCTGAATAATAGAAAGACTTTTTTTGTGGATATTTTCGGGATCTGCTTTGCATCTGATGTTCTCAAATGGTGATTGGATAGTCTTCTGCTTCCTAGCATTATGGAAATTCTTGTGAGATCTGTATTTTTCTGCTGTCATTGTTTTTCCTATAGGAGGGCGTTTTGGCTGGAGCGTTTTTGTAGGGGGACCTCAACTCGCTCGGTTTTCTTTGTCTTGGATCAGGGGGTTTTCATTAGTTTCATTTTGATCTATGATTACTTCGTTTTACTTTCTTGTAGCATTTGATTTCTTTATCTTGTATTTGCAAATCTGATATTGTTGACGTTTGCTCATGCAGGATAGGGGGCGCATTGGTGGCTTGTGGCTTGTGGCTTGCATCCTTCATAGAAATCATTTGGATCTTCCAGAATTGATCGGGATAGCAAGGATCATCACTGTTAGAGACTTCTACAAGCATTTCCAGGTAAGATCTAACAGGTAAGTCTCTTCTCTTCAGATGTTAATCCATTGTACCTTGCTTTACTTCAATTTTTCTGAAAACTCTTAAAATACTAAAAACCCTAAAAAGCACTAAATATGGGAATCGTTCGATCTTTGGCCAAACCACTTCTGGGTTTCATAGATCGGGCCTCCTCTTCACTAAATCTACTGCAACGCTAGTCAAACTCCTGCTGGTTTGACCTAGATCTGATTTTTAGCCAGAAAACTGCATAAACCCCCACCGAAAATTTGACCTGCTAGGGTTTTGACTTTTTCTGATTTTTGACTTCACAGATGGATAGATTGGGTCCCACACAGTCCTAATCACCATCAATGCTGTCCAGATTCATGGTAGTTTGACCTAGATCTGAGTTTTTGACTGAAACGCCCAAACGCCCTCACTGAAAACTGGACTTTTTCGGAATTTACTTTTTCTGAAATCTGACAGGCTAGGCTGATAGATCAAGGCTTGAGCACTCTAGAACACCCCTAACGCTGAGCTAGTTCCTTCCAGGTTGCCCTAGATCTGAAAAATTGGTTTTCAGCCCCCTCATCAGATTTTGACTTTTCCAGATATGATCTTTGCTGAAATTTTCTGACTTGGGTTTGTAGATCAGGCTACCCTGATCTCATTTCCCCTCCAACGCTGAGTTGATAGCCTCCTGGTGGCTCTAGAGCTGCAGATCTGCCTCTCCAAGCCCTAGCGCTAGCGCTCCTTCTGCTGGTTTTCTTGTAACCCGAGTCTTCCGGGCCAAATCCTTTTCTGGTTCCATAGATTAGGGTATATCCCAGGTGGGTTCACTGAAACGTTGTGTTGATGCTGACTCCATTGCCCAATGCATTAAAGGCACTAATCTTTTATCTATAGCGCTAGCCCTAAATTGAGCTTACTCCCATTCTCTTTGCCAATATTTATTGATAACTCAAGTTACCTATCTTTCACTGACTCTGTCTCCTTGGTACTAGACAGTGCCAAATATGTCTTTGCACACCCTGTCACAGTTACGTTTCCCAAGATCCGGGTCTTCCCCATTGTTGTCTTGGACTAGGATAACATAAAGTGAAGGCTGCCTTGATTGGCGTGACAACCATCCATTTGGGAGTCTAGGCAGTCTTGGTTTCACCCCTTAGTTGCTTGCCCCTCTACCATCCATCCTGGATCCACCTCACACAGGCAACTACAAGGTTGGTGATAACAGGGGCTTAGTTCACCGCTAAGCAATTAAGATCCACTTTTACATAATCATTTAGCTCAAGGTATAAGTCATTGCAAGAGAAAGTCGCTCTCCTATGGGAGAAAGACGATCCCATGGGGGGAATGAGCATGTGACATGATAACATATGAAAATGGTAGGAAAAGTGGATCAAAATTATCTAGTGGGCCATTATAACATAACACAAGTCACCTTTTGCCATTCATTAGTCCCAAGTCATACAACTCAAGCCATGGTCATCTTTTAATTTTTAAATAATTAGCTGCAAACCATAATAAATCTTCATTTTTCCCAAAACTAAATCTTTCCTTTCACGGAATGTTGATCTGATTGCACGGATGGATCAGGAGACATAAAAATATTGAAATCCACTACTCATATGCCCTTGACCAATCTGCCATGATCTCTGTCAAGCTATCTCCAAATATTTTAATAAAAACTAGCTTAATTATTTTCCGCATCCATTCAAAAAATGATGAATTAAGAGTTTTCTCTCATCATAGGGGGCTCCATTCTCTATGCAGAAAATAATTAAGCTAGTATTTATTAAAATATTTGTCTTGGTTTGGTATCTTTTCTCCTTGAATTATCGTAAAGTTTGGGGCTGTTAGAAGTGAATTATTGTGATCTTTCTGCTGTTGTTTTACACTTTAATTTACAACAGTCCTAAAACTGAAAATTCAGAGGCTAAGATTCGATAAACCTTCTAGGAAGGTGAAATTAGGGTTTGGCATTAATTGCTCGAGTGCATGAAATTTCACGAAGCAGCTCACCATATTCCCATAATGAGTGCTAGGCCTTTGATGTTTTCATAGGGCAGTGATTAAACCCAAGGCACAAGAAAATGGAAATCGACACAAGACTATTGTGAATAAAAAATTAGATCTACATAAATCACAATCTTCCTTTAAAAATTGACAAGAAGAGGGAAATCAAATGAACATTACCAACTCCATCATAAATTTCAAAAAGCAAATACAATACATGCTTAAATTGCTACACATACCTAGGAATATAGAAATGGGAGATGGGAATCCCCCTTCCACATAAATATGCTAATGGCAATGACGCCACTTGATTTCTCCTCAAGTTAATGCAAGATGGTGAATTTCACCTTTGCTCTTTATCCCCTGCTTTTGCATTTCAAAATGAGTAAAAAAGGTCAAAAACTCTGATTTTATAGGCAACATGTTGCATACTAGGCAGTATTTTGCATTGACATGTTTTTTGACCATATATTATGATATGTTGAAAGGTCTGAAAAAAATTCATGAATTCTTAAGACAACGTTGTCCGCCGATTGCACACTAGTAGCATAAATCTTTTGAAAGCTGTCTCCTCACTTGAGAAAGTGGGAGAGCTGTGACCTTGGGGGCAAGCACAGAGCCAGGTACTGTCACCTACTCCTAGTTCCTCATTTTAGGCTAACTCCTAACGAAGCCAAGGGGGGTAGTCCCTAACAAAGAGTTTATATGGCTCAATGTGTTTAAGTTAAGTTTTAATGTTCAAATGATGCGGATGGGTGTTGTTTAGGAGTTATTATAATGAAAGATGATTATAATTATGAAAATTTGAAAACAAGACAAAGGCAATCCACGTTGCTGCATTGGATTAAAAGATGAACAATATATCAAGAACTTGTAAAAATAAAAGTGCATTCACAGACAAAGATTTTATAAATCAAAGGACAAATGGTCCAGATTAATAATAACGCATGAAATGATAGACTAGTGTCTTATGGAATCAAAGCTCTGCAATGCTTGAAGAATAACAGAGATACAAGTCTTGAAATAAAGCTAGTGGATATGTTATGCGAGTGCTCTTGGTACGTTTTAAAATTTTTAATGGTCTTGTTTATTATGGCTTGAAAGAAGGTATCAGAGACCAACCGGGAAAGTGTTCAAAGTCATTTCGTTCTAGACATGTCGGTCCGTCCAGTATCTCGGGCAGGTGTCCTGGAGGATTGACCAGCTAGCCGCGACTCTAAGACAACGGGGCGTTTCGGCGCCCTTACTAAGAATAGACTTGAATGCTTTCTACAACGTCGGTGTGTTGGTTATGGGTAAAATTTTTATTAGGTTGTTATTACGAGCTTAGCAAGTCCATTCACCGTTCTGAGTACGACCCCAACTATGACAGTCGGCAGAGCATACTAGGTGAGGGATGGCAACGAAGTAAATTAATTAGAGGGGAATGTGAGTTGAAAGATTTTATTAAAAGAATTGATTAAAACCCTCCGACAAAGAGCGCTCTTGACTTTGTCTTATGACAAAAGTTCAAGAGTCTTATCTATTCTATATGCCTAAGTGCAAGGATGATGCAAAAATTAATATGCTCT
This sequence comes from Pseudotsuga menziesii, assembly GCA_001517045.1. NCBI lineage: Eukaryota > Viridiplantae > Streptophyta > Pinopsida > Pinales > Pinaceae > Pseudotsuga > Pseudotsuga menziesii. Next base: position 538,745 of record LPNX010932900.1, read on the forward strand.
CCAATAGAGAGTGCTCTTGACTTGGATTCCGACAAGTTCAAGAGACTTAGAATTTAATTAGTTAAAAGCAAAGTACATGAAAATAAAAGAAAGATTAAACAAACTCTCCGATAGAGAGCATTCTTGATCCACCTTACGGTGAGATTCAAGAGATTTTGGTTCTTTTTAATTTTTGCAATATTATATCAAATGAAAGTAAACACAACTTAAACTAAGTAAGTAATGAAACACGCAACTTTTATGAAAGCAAACTTCTAAATAATGAAACTACTCTTTCCTTTTCTACTTTAGTAAATTATTATGCAAACATGAAAATAAAAGAGACGATACAAGCTTCCCCCAAATGGGGGAAGAGGGGTGTGGGAGCCTTTATCCCACTTGCTTTTTATTAACTCTTTAACAATGCTTTCTTTGATTTTGCTTTTGTCTCTTCCTGAAAGAGCAAGGTGAGAAAGGGAAAGAAAGAAGAGGGAAGTATTTTGTCTTTTTGCTCTTTGCTTGCCTTTAGCCTTTGGGCTTTTCTTGATTTTTCCTGAAAGTAAGAGCTTTAACCACTTGAAACGTTAAGATGTTAATCAGAAATTAAAAGAAACAAAACTACAAACTAACTCTTAAAAGGGGGTAAAATTCTACGGTGAAAAAGGAGGAAAGAGAGAGGAGAAAAGGCTATGAAACGGAAGAGTAGAAGGGCAAAAAGAGGGTTGTCCAAAAGGGGAAAGGAGGGCTGTCCAAAAAGGGAAAAGAGTGCTGCAAACTAACGAAAAAGGGGCTGCAAACTAACAAGAAGAGGGCTGCAAATTGAGTGAAGAAAGGGGAAAAGAGGGCAGCGAGAAGAGAAGAGGAAAAGCAAGCCAAACAAGGCAAGAGAAGGGAAGCCAAAAGATGGAAAAATGGAGACTAGGGCTTCCTAAAGTAACCGGTAACCAAAGTAAAGACTTCTTGTGGATGGAACACAAGATAGAGAGAGAGACTCCCAGCTTTCTTTTTGCATTTAAAGAAGACGATCCCTGTAGGTCTTGCAATCACAAAGTGTTAAGCAAAAATAGGTTGCTTGAAGCCTGGGATAGAAGCAACTGAGCTCACACCCTTCTTCAACCTGTGAAGCCTGATAACACACCACAACTCAATACAAACGTGAGATCAAAATAACATGCTAGTATGCTAAGAAAATTTAATCAAGATCAACATTACGTATTACTGACTACTCATGTTCATCAAGATACTAATCTACTTTGCATAAACAATCAAATTGAAGTTACAAATGATTATTCTACCGTGCGAACAATGGCCTTCTTGAGCTAACAAAACAATTGATTTCATGCAAGTATTAAAGAAATAGGGGTTAGAGACACTATCACCTCAACCATTAGAAAACTACCACATGCAAGAACTCATAGACCTACAAAGTTGAATCTTTATTAACAATTCAAAGCAAATGCTTGATACAATTTTTTCAGAGTAACTCTGCTACAAAGTTCCATCCATAGAGAGCTCCAAGAGCGTCTCTTTATACAAAAAACTAGCAGCCTAAGACCTAAAAACGAATTGGCAATGGGTGAGAGCCAATGGACTTGACACCAAGTCGAATTCCTGTCTGTCTCCAAACTTGGAGTGCAATCTCCATCAAAAAGTCGACCTCTCATAAATGGGATGGGGAGGTGGCCTCCACCTTGGCAAGGCGCCCCCCATTCCCCTCTTGGAAGCTTCACCATCCAATAAGAACCGGCTAAGTGTGAAACATGTGAACCCAAAGAGATCCGCGCGGTTTTTGAAGGATACATGAGTATGAATTGAAGTAAGTGCTAACTCGCCATTGGAAGGAGCCGAGCCATGTGATGGCCATAGGTTAAAGAGAAGAGTCCACCAAACAACGCAAGCTCCAATTTGCGATTGACGTGAGCTCTATTTTGGGATGATGTCGCCATAATCCATTCAACCATCCACATGCGATTTCCATGCTTCACATATTGGAGTTATATCATGGTTTTAAAATAATGTAGTTTTGGAATGAGTCGTGGAGGGGGCCCACTACACCTTAGCCTAGCGTGTCCACTTAAGCCATGCCTACGATTACCTTAATCTTTACCACTCGCATGTATTTGGAAAGGTATGCTATATGCTATGGTTTAGAATTTAATAATTCACTTGAAATGTAGAGGGGGCCACACCAATCCATTTGCTAGCTTCCAACAACCATGCTAGCGTGGGACTCTACCTTACCTTCACGTCACTTATCTTTTTAATTAAACACCATCACTTCCTTTAAACCATATCTTAAGTTATACTATACCTTGAAATGGGTTATATGGCATGAGGGACCCACCTCCATGTCACCCTCATCATTAAAATAATGAATTTTTGACTTTTTTTAAATATTTGACTAAGTGCCAAAATGTCCATTTTTAGAATTTAAATGCCATCTTGATGCATTTTTAGTCAAATACTGCCTCACGGGGTGCTTCGGCTGCCCGACTGATGGTGAAAGTGGCCCCTGGGGTGAAGATGCTGCTATGGGCTTGAAAATGAGCCCAACCATGCCAAAAACGAACTCCGAATGATTCATTTATTGCATTTTGAATTTTTCCATTTAAACCATTAAAAAATGGCTTAAAAGACGGAAAAATTTATTTTCTCGGAATCCAACGAAACTTTAGGGGGACCTAGTACATGTTCATAGTACATACGACTCAATCGGAATGCTTAGCATGACAGAAAACACTGACACGAAGGCTCTAATAACCTCCCAAGGCCGAAACAACAAGACAACTACCCCAACTTTGGAGGTGCGAGTGAAAAACTCAGAAATTATTGGTCGTTTGTTCAACAACCAATAATAACCAAGGGAAAAAACACTCTGGGCTAGTTGGCTTGATGCCCAAGTCCGGGAAACCGAGCCTTTTATAAAAAATTAAATGCTAGGACATTTTTTACAATCTCCCCAAGGGGGTATGAACATGTATTTACAAAAAGTTCCGAACAAAGTCCCAGGAAAAGGCTGGCGGACTTCTGAATTTTGATCACGAACAAGTGTACTTGTTCAATGCTCTGGCGGCTCACTAAAAAATCCACTAAGTGCAAAATTAGTGGATAACAGACAGTATTATCACCAAGCTAAGAAAATCCCATTACATTGTGATGTTGTCGATATCAAGATATTTGCAACGCTGATTTCCCAATTTTTTTTTGTGTTGCTTGCTCATTTAACATTGCTTTCGCATGTGTTTTCATGAACAAGTATGCTTTTAGCAATCTTTTATTTTGTAGGGAAAAAAGATGAGAAATGAAAAAATGGTATAAATGCACTATATATATTTTTGTAATTTTTTCTCATTCCCCAACCCAGTTTCAAACCACCATTTTCAAGATTTTTTAATGCCCTACCCAATTTACTTTTGGCTGCAAATTAAGTCATTTACTCTTAAACAAATATGACTGAAACACATGAACAATTTTTGCAACTTCTAACAAGCAGTAATAAAAACAGTCAGACTCAATGTTTTTGTCAAATGACCTAGGCAAAACCCCAACCTCTGGGGAAAACCTGTTCTTGAAAGAGAGAATTTTATTTCTTTATAAAATTAAAGTACAACAAAAACATAGATAAACTTATCTCCACCACAGTGCTCAACAAGTTGAAAACATTCAGAAATTTCATAGTTAAATTTTCTGTCAACTAGCTGCCTCAAAAACGTGCCAAAATGACTGTACGGGGTATCTCGATTTTAGTACCCACTGTTGTACTGTATGAACTGTATGGACCTTGATTTCTGTGCCCACCTGCTGTACTGTACAGACTGTACAGACCTTGATTTCCGTGCCCACCTGCTGTACTGTACAGACTGTACAGACCTTGATTTCCGTGCCCACATGTTGTACAGACTACCTTGAATTTGGTGCCAGAAAACTGTACAGGCTACCTTGAAATTTGTGCACAACCTCGTCTCAAAATTCGTGTCACTGCTGTACGGAACAACAATTAATGCCACTATGGACCTTGAAAATTGTGACGGCAGAAATCTGCCTCGGGATGTGTGCTGTATGGGAATGTATTTATGGATGTTGTATGGTCTTGGGAATTGTGCTCACTGCTGCTCTCTCTGTCTGCAAATTCTTCTTTTTCTCTGCTCTCCAAAAAATTAGACTCTCATGCCTTCCCTTGCCTTTTTGGTGTCTAAATGAGGAAGCTGAATGATTATCTAATCCAAGGGCCCACAATAAATTAGATGGATGGATGAGATTAAATGTACAATTAATTGTCTCCAAAATTAATTTCACTCACCTCACTTAAATTTATCAAAAAATCACTTTAATCTCTAAAGTGAAAATTAAAACTCATCTCAAGTCATTAATTGCAAGGGTCATGTGATTTTCCCCTTTTAAGTGACTTAAGCAAAAAATCACTAGGAGAACACTTTCCTAGGTACAAAAATCAACAATTTTTTGTGTTCATGAAGAGCTATCAATTATACACAAAGTTGAATTGATTGTTTTACTTATTTGACTTTCATTTGAAAAACACTTTTTGATCATTGATGCACCTTTGATTGACAATGTTGGCAAGAAAAAGGAAGCATACATGCCTAGTAAACTGTTAGGAAATTAAATGTATTTTTACGAAGAGTGCATATTGTATGATTTTTTTTTTGTTGAAGCTGGGTGCAACTGAATATTTTGCAATGGGATTGTAGTGAAAAATATTTAGCAAATTTAGAACTTGGAATATTTGTATAAGCAAACATTTTATTTTTGTTGAGATATGGTTTATTTGATTACAATTTAGTTATTTCCTTTTCATTAATGTTAACATTTGTTGTCAGGTGGGGTCGTGCTTATTTGACAAGGGATTTTTTCCACATGATAGGCTCTAAGTTGGGTGATCGTGTTTTACTTGTTGTTGCTGAAGATGGAGAGAAACTTGTAGCTGGGGCATTGAACCTTATTGGAGGGGATACTCTATTTGGTCGCCTTTGGGGTTGCCTTTCAGAGGCTTATTATCCAAACTTGCACTTTGAAGCTTGTTATTACCAAGTATGTATTTAGTTAAGTTATTGGTTTGAATATATAGCTTAGAGTATCACTTGTATGTTAGGGATTTATTTTTAGAAATTATCGTTTTAATAAATAATAATATTTTAATCTAGGGAACTATCAAAGGTAAAAAATAGCCACCAGTGCATTTAAATTTATATGAGAAATTGTTTCAATATAGTTTTTTTAACCTAAGGATAAAAAGGCAATTTAGCTTGCCTTTTATTACATCGATAGAAGTGAGGTGCACTCTACAACCTAGTCTCTCAATGCACTCTAAGACCCAATAAGGGTGAACTGTGTCACTTGTCTAACACTTATTAATTAGAAAAAAATTGAGGTCTGTAAGAGCATTACAAACAAAACAATATTTTTTTTTGCAAGGAAAACCTTGAGGGGAAACCCTTGAGCAATTTCTATGCATTTCATGGATGGTACCCAATGTACATTGTAAACATGTGAGCACTTTGTTACAACACGTAACCTAATAGAGATGTTGAGTGAGGCATGTGATGGAGGTAACTAGCCTGGGGGATCAACTATGAGTCCTCATGCATGAAGCTCAAAGCACTAAACCACTTGAGCTAGCCCACAAGGCTATCATACGATTGGAAACATCTTGTCCCGTCTTCAAGGAGAGGGAGATTGCTAGAACCTTTCCAACCCCAATCAACGCTCGAGGGGCAAACATGTCATGAGTGGAATTTGAACCTCGGTGGGAAGGATAACAATTTTTTCTCTTAACCACCCAACTTCCAAGTTAGACCCAATCTACAAGAAATTAAAAACAAAAGTGATAATATGCATATATTAATAAAACAATCCAGCATAGAACCATCTTAACACTAGATCTTTTAAGTGCAAAGAGGTTTAAACTTCAATTTCTTTCTAACAGGTTTAACTGTCAGTTTCTTTTTTATCCCTCTTGGTGCTGAATAGATCCAAGGTTAAGATGGATTTTCTGAGATGTATATCAATGCCTGTGTTCTTTATTTTGTGGTCAAGTCTTAGTTTCTTCATTGGTTTTCAGCTTGCAGGCAGGAGACGAAGAGCTCGAGTGACGTCAAAGGTTCAGGTGGAGTTGCTTGTTTGATTGGGGACACCCTTCAGAGCATGGTGTCTTTGGTGGCCACATCGAGTTTGCCAAGTTCTTGTGGGTTTAGGTCAGACGCAAAGCCCTCCTCTTGAGAGACATCTACATTGCAGTTTGTTACTTCCCCCCAGTCTGTTCACTGTTCGCCATCCATAATGGCTCCAATGGGAACCCTGACATGGATTTGTACACTAGCATCACCCAATACTCAACAATTGGGGAGTTCATCCTCCTGGGTGACTTCAGCGCTTGTACCAGAGTTTCCCAGGCTATAAAATCCCCAACCCAATTGAAGTTAAATTTTTCCCCATTGCCTGGCAACTTGGTTATATCTTTCCGTCTAAAACTTTGTATGGGTACTGCTGTAGCTTACTGTGCAAGTGAACTGTCTACGGAATCTACTGTTTGCATATGATTTGAGTTTGAGGTTTGACAAATACTTACTATATTTTGCTGTAGGATGCTACCCAAGTTTAGACTAATCTTTGTCTGAAGATTACCTTTAAATGCTAGTATTACTGTCAACAATAGTGTGTAATATGTATATCCCATTCACATTCATAGACTTGGTCTGAAGATTTTTACCATACAGTTTGGCAACAATTTCAAACAGTAACTCCCACAACGCCTTGGACAGGAGTGACCAACTAGCTCTCAATAAAAAGGCTGTTAAATATCAGAACTCAGATCTGGACTGTACAGTCTTGTAGGTGATTATTTAGCATTAAATATAGCTATTACAAAGCACAGGAAACTTCATAATAAAGGAACTTTCATTCCATGCAAAAATGAAGAGGACTGACCCACTTTAGACAGCTGTAGGTGAAGGTTACACTGATATATTTTGTGGCAGCGACAAATACCAAGGAAGCAGAACTCCAATACTCATTTCGTGAGTGTATCTGATCTGAAATATTGCTAACAATTGTTACCTTTCCCCCAAGTGCGCCCAACAGCAGAAGAGTCCCTCTTTTATTGGCCATGATTTAGCTGATTTATGATTAGTATTCCCCCCTTTTTTTGCGTCCTCCTTGAAGTCTGGTTTGAACACTTATATAACAGCAGTGAAGATAGAACTTGACACATGGGTGAATACTGTAGCAGCAATATAGAAAACTCAACTCAAGGACATTCCTGTAGCAGTATGAAAGGTAACTCGCCCCCACTGGGACATCTGTGGCAGCATTGAAGTAGGAAATCGCCCCAACTGGACTCCTGTAGTAATAACAGTAACTCGTTCCAGTAGACTTCTATGGCGGCTATAAGATACGATGTGAGCTCAGTGAGTGTAAGTCAGCCCTTGTAGGAGGTCATTGGTGTTCAATGCTGAGATCTCACTCTCCCTTAACTTCTGTGACCTCCCCTTTTTAGTGTGTGTGCGTCCTCCTGCAGAATGGTTGAATCCCCTTTAAAAACTCGACAAGATGAAGGTGAACTCTTCAAAAGTGCATCTTCTCTAGAATGACCAATGAACCACTATAAATTTAGTAACTAAACTCAGATCTGAAGATAACAATGCAACTCCACTCCACGGCGATGAAGATCATGTACGAAATCTGAGTGATTTCTCCTTCCAATAGCTAGGGTGGATTTGTCTCACCACCGAAACTATTTTCCTTCTCCTAGGGTTTTCGTCCTAAGAAACTCAAGATTCAAGATCTCTCCAAAATCTATTTTCAAAATGAGAATAACATGAATGAGAGAATGGGGTCTCATGCCCTTTTTATAATTTCTCTTTCGCCTTTTGTGGCTTTTCAACTTCCTTAACTTTTTCTCACAATTAAATATTATAAAGTGACTTTTGATTAGAAAGTGACCTCCTTTCATCTTTTTTTTTTATATTGACCCCTTTGGCCCCAATTTGATTTTTTTCGCTCATTCTCAACTAAAGTAACTTTTATAAAGTCACTTTATGAATTAATTATTAATGTTACTTTATAAAGTTCCTTTGTGTTCTGGTGACATTAAATAATTAATCAATTCCCTTTTCGTCCTATCATCATTTAAAACTCTTCGTCCCGGTTCCAATGAGATATTACACAAAGGTATTTCCCTGTGTTGCATGGGTACCCGTACCGGGGGGTTGGGTACACGAACTAGTACCGGGTACATGTACTGGGTACTTGGGTACTTCAATGGTACGTCCCCAGCCGTACCCAAATCCAACCTCACGTACCGGGTACTTCATGTATGAAAATAGGGTACTCGCATGGATTTTGGTACGTCGTACCACATGTTTGGGTATGCGGTTGGTACAACTGTTGGACAATTTATCTTAGCTCATTGTTCGGGGTGAGTCAATTTACAAAGTTTGAAGTTCAAAATTTTAAAAATTAAATAATAAAACACTCAAACAGATGTTATGTGGACCCTTGCCCCTTTACCTAAACTAGTGCAACACTGCATTTCTCACTGCTAGTGCATTGTGCTCACTATTTCAGCGGCGACGTGACAGAGGACCTTAGTGATGCTAATGACATTGATCCTAAGGCTACCGATGACATGGCTTGAGGAAGCGAAATCAATTATCTTGTTCATGTTCAATGTTTACTGTTTTGAACTTTCTTTTTCATGTCTAAAAATGCCTTTAGGGAAAGTTTGGAAGTAGTATGGCAATGAAGTTTGAACTCATGGTGTCATGGACATATAATATTTTATGTTGTTAATTATATTAATATAGCTTCAATCTTCCAGTTGATATCTACTATGAGTCTATGTCATATGATTTATCAAATTTATTATTTTATGTTCAAATTTTCAATGCGAATGTTCATATGAATCATTGAATTTAGAAATATCAAATATGCATGTACGATGTGAGTGTGAAATGTTTTTTTTTTATAAATTTTAACACACACACACATATATATATGTCTACAGTACCCCCGACGTACCCAAGTACCCTGATTCAAAAAGAGGCGTCCCCGTCCTCGTCCCCTTACCCACGTTTCCTGGCAACTAAGGTATTTCCTCAGACGATATGCTCCAAACAATAGCTTCTGTGTATTTAATTAAAGTATGCTCAATAATAACTCAAAATGCCGGAAATCATCGGAATGCCACAAAACCAAGAGCGAACTGTGCGGAAATGATCTTGATGACAGAATATGGTGAATGGACCAGCTTGAGCTTGTATAACTCCTCCAAATCGCCCAAGCCCACTTTTATCCTCATTTTACTCTTTGTAAAGCTACCTCTGACTACAGAACAAGGGAATCCAAAAATGGGGACATTACATAGACTCCTCTCCATGATCGATTATCATAGGATGTGTTTTACAATTGGGGGATTGATCCAGAGTTTGTGGGACTTCATCGAATGTTTGATGATGCTTCAGGGTCTACTACAACCTATGGTCGACACCTGTTGTAGCTGGGGGAATCCCAGGAGCTGCTAATCTTGAACTGGCACCCCTGCTTCCCAAATTCTCATTTCTTCACTTGCTGACCTGATGACAGAGGCATGAGTAGTTGACAATGTTCTCTTTAGCTGGAACTTACTCCCCTTTATTCATAACCTCTCCATTTCCCCTAGCTAGCCATGCTCTTCTCTTCTCTCTCTAGATTTACACCCTCCAACCAACCGCACTTCCCTCTTGGGACCCACCTTGCACTACTATCCTTTTTGACAAGGGAGACCGGGACACATTCACTTCCCAAATTCACCAGATGCTTCCTTCTAGATTCCAATTCTCCTCACTTGAGTAAGCCTTTACCAAGTACACCTACCTGTCATCCACCATTTGGGAACCAATGTTTAAATCCTATGTCCACTCCACCCAGTCCACTCCCTCAACCCTAAATCCAAAACCTGCCCCATGAACCAATGGTATGACAAGGAGTGCAAAGCCCTCCATCGTCAACTTTGGCACACATTCACCCATGCTCACCCCTCATACCTCGACCTTACAACTTCCTATCTCCGCCTTCTCCATCACAAAAAATGCCTATTCATCTGTTAGAGGAGATGGGACTTGTGTGCCTCCCTCAGCCACTCTCCGAAAAACTTTTGGCACACCCTCTTTCCCTACCCTTTATTCCCATATGATCTTAACCTCAAATCCATATTCTCCCATACCTCAAGTCTCTATGATGTCCCTAGGAAGCCACATATCTTGATCACGTCTCTGTTAAGTTTTATATGCTGTTATAGCTTAAGTCCTAACTTCATTAGCATTTAATACATTTTCACAATAACAACATAAAGAGGATCCATGAAAGAAACACAATCACAAGGTACACAACAATTTAACCTGGGAAACCCAAAAGGGAAAAACCCAACAAAACTTCCTCAATATAGATTACCAAAATGCAATGACCAAAGAACAAGGTCTCACAAGAGAGAGAGACCAAACCTCAAGCATAAGAGCCAAAACACCGAAGACAATAGTCCTCCTCCTTCTGTGTCCTTCCTTCTCTCTCTCTCTTGCACAATACATGAGTGAGTGAGTGTCTACAGATGAGGGAGTGCGCCTCCCTATTTATGCTGATTTCCCAATTGACATTTTACCCTAACTGGGCCGACCTATCAAACTGACATAGCCGACCTACCTAGGAAAACTCATAATAATAATTATATTATTCTTTTTTGGGTACTATTGACCCGACTTACAATGGAGGGTTTACCTCATGACTTTTACATGACCTTTTACATTAGTGACATCTCCCGAAGGAGGAATAATAATAATGTAAAGTACAAGTAGAATATTCTTCGAAGTTACATTATTTCAAACACTCCCCCTTAACAAGAAGGTTATTCTACTGACAACAACAACAATTGGTGTGGCTCTACACAACATCATTTGAAGGAGGGAGGAGGCATCATCAACATCATCTTTTGGAACATTGTCTGGTACATCTATAGATCATTGAACGTTTTGAACAACATCATCATCTACAACACAGACATGGAGCATCGTCATCTGCAACATGGAACTAGAGCATCACCTGCAGCATGGAGCTAGAGCATCGTCATCTGCAACATGGAACCGGATCATCACTTGCAACATGGAGCTGGAGCATCATCATCATCTGCTGAAACATCATCATATGCAGCATGGAGCTGGAGCATCATCATGTGCAACATGGAATTGGATCATCACCTGCAACATGGAGTTGGATCATCACCTGCAACATGGCACTGGAGCATCATCATCATCTACATCAACATAGTATTGCTGGAAAATCATCATCATCATCTTCAGTACAAAGCTAAAGTATCAACATCTTCAGTATAAAAAACTGATACATCACTAGCAACGACAACACAAGGATGGATCATTGGCATAAAGATGGAATAACTACAACAACGACAACACGAGCTTGGCTCATCTACATAAAGTTGGAATAACAACAACAACATGTGACAGGTATAACAACATCATCAACAACTCAAGGCTAGAGTAACATCATATATGGAAAGTGTATCAACAAGCAACATGATCCTTCCTTTCAAAATTACAGAATCATGGACAACACGGGTGATCCTTTCCTTTTGGATTTACGGTATCATGGATAACACAGGTGATCCTTTCCTTTCGGAGTTTCGGGATCATAGACAACACAGGTGATCCTTTCCTTTCGGAATTTCAAGATCATGAACAACAAATTTGTGGTACTCAGCGATCCTTCCTCTTTCGGGATTACGGGATCAAGTCTTTACAGAGACACCAATATTGATCACACATACATCTGTGGTACTCAGATGATCCTTCCTCTTTCGGGATTACGGGATCGTCTTTACGGAGACACCAATATTGATCACACATACATTTGTGGTATTTAGATGATCCTTCCTCTTTCGGGATTACGGGATCGTCTTTACGGAGACACCAATATTGATCACACATACATCTGTGGTACTCAGATGATCCTTCCTCTTTCGGGATTACACTATCAAGTCTTTACGGAGCCACCAATACTGATCACAACTAGCGCATACATTCACAGGACGATCCTTCCTTTCAGAAATACATGATCAAGTCCAACATGGATGATCCTTCCTTTCGGAATTGCGGGATCTCCAACCAACATATTAGACGACCCTTCCTTTCGGAATTACGAGATCAAGTCCACCAATCAACATCTTGGACGATCCTTAATTTCTGAAATTACAGGATCAAGTCCATCAATCATCATTCTGGACGATCCTTCCTTTCGGAATTACGGGATCAAGTGCATCAACCAACATTCTGGAGGATCCTTCCTTTTAGAATTAGGAGATCAAGTCCACCAACATCTTGGACGATCCTTCCTTTCAGAATTACGAGATCAAGTCCATCAACTAACATCTTGGGCGATCCTTCCTTTCAGAATTAAGACGATCCTTCCTTTTGGAATTATAGGATCAAGTCTAAGGATGATCAATCCCAACTGAGCTATCTGCTGTAATCAAGATACCATAGTATCATCAATACTAATCTCCCTTTTGAGGGAAGTCCTTACAGAAAACACCTAATTTGTCTTGGAAGTATTCAAACTTCACACGAGACAGAGGCTTAGTCAACACATCTGCAACTTGCTCATCTGTTCTCACATATTGGAGTTTTATAGCTCCCTTCTGCACCATGTCACGAATGTAGAAGTGTCGGATTTCTATGTGCTTCGTCTTATCATGGAGCATAGGGTTCTTTGTCATCTTCATGCATCTTTGGTTATCACATAGAATCATGGTCGCATCCATTTTCAAATCGAACAGATCCGATGACAACTTCTGAAGCCATATGGCTTCAGTACTGGAAGAACAAGCTGCAATATACTCCACTTCTGCAATGTTGAGAGCAACACTGGACTGCTTCCTGCTTAGCCATGAAATCCTGGCTGATCTCAGACTGAAACATCCGCCTAAAGTGCTCTTTCTATCTGAGACACTTCCTGCACAATCTGAATTTGTATAACCATACAGTTTGAAGTCATGATCTCTAGTATAACTGAGACCATAGTCTACCATACCTTTTAGGTACCTCGTCACATGCTTTGCAGCTACAAGGTGAACATGTCTGGGCTCAAACAAATACTGACTCAAGCTGTTCACAGCAAAGCATATATCTGGCCGGGTATTCGTCAGATACATCAATGGACCAATAATCTGTCTGTATAGTGTCAAATCCACTAATACCGACGAAGCATCAACCAACAACTTCAAATGTGTAGCCATGGGTCGTATGTGCTAGCTGTGATTAGTGTGACATTCCAACATATCAAACCTTTTTAGGATTTCTACTGCATACTTCCCTTGGTTAAGGAAGATTCCTTCTGGGCCCTGCCATACTTCAAGACCTAGAAAATAATACATCAAGCCAAGCTCTTTCATCTCAAATTTTGCAGCGAGCTTCTTCTTACACTCTGAGATTTGCTTCTCATTAATTGTTAGGAATAAATCATCCACCTACAACAATAATATGATAGGTTCATCATCCATAACCTTGAAGTAAAGGTTAGGATCAACCTTACTTTTGGTAAAGCCCAAGCTCGTCAGAAAACTATCGATTCTTCCATACCAAGGTCTTGGAGCTTGCTTCAATCGTTAGAGAGCCTTCTTCAACTTACAAACATGTGTCCTTCTGTCTTCGACTTCAAAATCTTGTGGTTGTTCTATGTACACTTCTTCTTCATTAACACCATTAAGAAAGGTTGTTTTTCACATCCATCTGGTGTAACTTCCATTTTGTCTTGGCTGCAAATTCCATGATGGTTTTGATAGAAGTGTACCTTGCTACAGGAGCAAATGTCTCTTCATAATTGATTCCTTCCTTGTGAGAGAATCCACGAGGCACAAATCTGACTTTGTATTTCTCAATACTTCCATCGGCTTTATGTTTTATCTTGTAGATCCATTTGGAAGATACCACACTTTTACCTTCTAGTTTGGGAACTACTTCCCACACATCATTCTTCATTATGGATTGGTATTCTTTTGCCATGGCTTCTACCCATTCTCTGTTTTGAACAACTGCTTCAAAACAAGTAGGTTCTTTGTCTACAAGATCACACATCAAAGCCACATAACTGGGAAATGGTTTTGGCTTATTGCTCTATCTTGGGGAGCCTTTTGGAGCACCATACCTTTCTGCTTCTTGAATAATCTCACGAGCCCAAGCTGGCTTTCTCTTGTGGGAGATATTCATGTGGGGAGGTTCTTGGGGCCCCAACATGTCATGTTCTTCCGGAGTCTCATCATCAAGAGAAGGTGCAACTTCTTTCATTGGTTTTGCAGCTCTGGGAGCGTCAACTTCTTCATATGTTTCTTCAAGTTGGCACTTTCTCGATTTATTGAGAGCTGTATCTTCATCAAAGGTTACATCCCTGCTAATTTCCATATAATGGTAATTTGGTGTATAGATTCTGAAGGCCTTGGAGACCTCACAGTATCCAACAAATATTCCTTTCCTTCCGAAAGGATCCAACTTGGTCCTTTTCTCTTTTGGAATATGAACAAACATCGGACAACCAAATATCTTGAGGTGACTTACCTCTGGTTTCTTGCTTGTGAACATTTCTTTAGGGGTTTTGAATCCGAGTGCACTATGGGATATTCTGTTTGGACATATACTGCTGTCCTTGTTGCTTCAGCCCATAAGTGCAAAGGAAGATCTTGATCATGGATCATAGTCTTCACTGCTTCCATAATGGTTCAGTTCTTTCTTTCAACAACATCTTTACATACTCCTTCATGATCAATCTTTTTGATTTGGTAGACATGTGACTACCTTGTTCACATGTGGTAAGGCTTTGTAGTTTATGTGAGCAAGCCTTTTATGCCATGGGTCACATGGACTTGTAGTATCATGAATCAAGGCTGCTTCTGAGTGACCTCTCAATTTATACAGACCACCTTCTTCTGTCCCAATGACAGATACATCTTCTAGAGATTTTCCTCTAGGCCACATAAGAACTTCACCATCTATAAAACATATTCTTCAACTTCTTCTTTTGCTAACTTCCTGGGGGGTTCTTCTTCTTCTTCTTCGGTTAAGTGAGCATGACGTCTTTTGTTATTCTTCCTTTTATATTCTTCTTTTCTTGTTGGACAATTTCTGGATAAAAATTTAAAAATTATCTTGCATTTGTCACTGCTGTATTTTCTACTTCATCCTTTTGAGTACTTGATTTGATTTGTTGCACAAGTTAGTTAATTTTTGAAAAATCATAAAACTTCAGGACTTATGGGACCTCAAACTCTCTACAATCAATTTGAGTTGAGAATATATTCTTCAATTTTCTATGCGAGTTTGGTGTCCTTTGTCATTTCATCTTGCTCCATCTCTGCTGATATCAGTCTTGTTATCTCCTGTAACATATTAATCACTTTTCTACATCACTAAGAATATGCCACTTTTGTACTCATAATTATTGTTTTACATGCTCTCCCACCTGTACAATTGCAGTAGTCACGTTCCTACATTTCAATATTATCTCTGAATTTGTATACATGGGGAAATTCTGCTCAACGCTGATGAGTCAGACAAAAGAGTAATGGTTTACTGTATTATACAAAAAAATTGTTGAAGCTTTATTTTGATGTTATAAATCTCTAGTTTAATTGAAGCTTGATAATAAATATTACAAATATTTGTACTTGTATATTTTTGTAATGCCAAATTTCTTGCCAAAAATTTCAAAATTTTTTATGGTCCATGAAATCATGGCAATTTTACCATCGGTGAACTTTGAATTCAAACCTAGTAACACAGTCTCAGTATAAGGCAGCAACCAGGGCTGATGAGCCGCTTGTGAGACCAGAAAAAGCATACATAACGGTAAACACAAGATGACATCAAAAGCAATGTTAGAGTTTAGTAGAACTACAGTTCTGTTGCAAAGAATGGAGATTGGATGAGAAAGTGTAAAATGCTTTTTTGTTTTGAAACAACATTAAAACCCCAAGTTGAAGATGAAACGAATTGCAGAAGGCATCATCAGCACAAAAGCTTTTGTTTTTTAATTTATTTTTATGTACCACTTTGCTTTTAACCCCTGCAGTTTTTTTCTTTCTCCTCAGCTCTGCATATGTGGTCATAAGTTCAAGTTTGTAACAGGCTATTGAAGCAGCCATTGAATGGAATCTAAGTACAGTTGAAGCTGGAGCTCAAGGAGAACACAAAGTCCAACGTGGTTACATGCCTGTTACAACATATAGCTGCCATTATATTCCTGATAAAAGTTTTGAACATGCAATTGGTGATTTCTTAAATCGTGAGACTCCTCAGGTCAGTTTACAATTTTTTTTGTTTGTTATTATGTTTTAGTAAGTGTTTAATTGAGTTGCATTATATATTTCCTTTCTATAAAAGCACATAACAAACATTCTAGAAAATAAAAGGCATAATGAGCAACTTTAGATACCATGAGCTTTGAATTTAAACCACATTATAGTTTTCTTAATTGACTCATTTCGCTTTTGTGTAATATACATAGACCCAGAAATTCAGAGAAAACATAGAAAAACACAAGAGAGGATAGATAG
The DNA here is from genome assembly GCA_001517045.1 of Pseudotsuga menziesii. Lineage (NCBI taxonomy): Eukaryota > Viridiplantae > Streptophyta > Pinopsida > Pinales > Pinaceae > Pseudotsuga > Pseudotsuga menziesii. The sequence goes on from LPNX010932900.1 coordinate 555,330, forward strand.
AACCAGAAAAAGATCTATTATATGAAATATATTCGAAATAAAGAGCTATTTTCAAGGAACAAAGCTCCAAATACAATAACAATTCTCAACAAAACATTACATATTTTACTACCTTATATGTAGCTTCAATAGACAAAGCCCTAACTACTTGTGGTCCTGCTATTAATGAGGGTCAACCACCTAGGGGCCTTTATTCAATAAAGACCAGCCTTTTTCTTTAAGTCACCACCCATTAACTATGTAACGGACTTTATGGCCTTGTACATTGATAAAGTAGGGGGGTTAGGGTAGGACCCTAACATGCCCTCCCCCTTCCAACGATGCATTGTCCTCAATGTCGGAGATGGATAAATTGCTGCAAAATTGATACTAGTTCCCTTGTAGTATCTTCTGGAGAGGTATCATTCCACTGAATCAAAGCTTGTTGTGATGTAGTTGACAATCCCTAGTGTCCAAAACTACTTCTGGTTGGAGCCAAATGGAGTGTTCTTCATCCAGTTCTGGTAATGTAGTTTGGACTTGACAATTCTAATGCATGACCTTTTTCAAATAGAAACATGAAATATTGGGTGAATCTTGGGGTGTGCTGGGAGCGTTAATTTGTAGGCCACTTGACTAAACCGTTGAACAATCTGATATGGGTTGTAAAACTTTGGTGTGAGCTTCTGATGGCCTTTAACTTTGAGAGAAGTCTTCTTATAAGGTTGGAGGCGAAGGAACATGTGATCTCCTTGTACAAATAAACACTCTGAGCAGTGCTAGTATGCTTGCTGCTTCATGTGATTTTGTGCCATTGCCAAATTTTCCTCAAGTTTGCGAAGAGTGACATCACAACTATGAAGCATACTATCAATTGCATGTACTTTATAAGTATCTGGTATATAAGAAACCATCTCAAGTTTGCGAAGAGTGACATCACTACTATGAAGCATACTATCAATAGCATGTACTTTAGAAGTATCTGGTATATAAGAAACCATGGAGGGTGGTTGTTGGCCATAGACTACTTCATATGATGTTATTTTTGTAGCCTCGTTATAAGTGGTATTATACTGCCATTCTACCAAAGGTAATCACTGTGCCCACTGGTGCTGTTATTTGGATATAAAACATCACGAATGGGTTTAAGGATGCTTGTTGACTGCTTTTGTGTGTCCATTTGTTTGGGGATGATAAGATGTGCTCATTTGCAATTGGGTGTCATGTCGTTTAAATAGTTATTTCCAATGTTTGACGGTGAATGTTGGATCATGATTTGGCACAGTGGAGGTAGGCATGCCATGAAGTTTGAAAATTTGGTGTAGAAAAATTTAGGTAACCGTTGCTAATGTAAATGGGTGCTGGAGAGCACAAAAATGAACACATTTGGAAAGTCGATCAACTATTTGGAAAGTGGGATCACATTTGGAAAGTGGGATCACTGATTTGTTACCTGCATTCAGAAGCCTGACAATAAAATCCATGGAAATGTCAATCCAAATAGTGGTTGGTATTGGCAACGGTTGCAATGCCTCAAGAATCTTCACTGTCTCACCCTCGTTCCTGTTAATTTTTATTGTAACTCAGTAGGTCCTTCACCGTTTTGGTAGTGTCTGGTGAGGACACAGTTTTGTATTTGTATTTTCCTAAGTTCACTTTATATCATAAAAAGTGACTTTATATTAATAAAGTGAAAGTGACCTTATAAAATAATGTGAATGTAATAAATGACATTAAATGATTAAAGTGACATTTAATGTGCATTTAATGAGAGCCCTTAGATCTAATTTGATCTTGACCCTTGAAAAGTAAGTTAGGGTTAGGTTTTTAGTTAGTTAGGGTTTCTAAAGGAAATTTCACTTATTTAATGGCTCATTGGGAAAAGAGAAACACACATCAAGCAAGGAAGAGAAATCAGTTGGCACGTGGGAGAGAAGGAAGAATCCACACGTGAGAGAGAGAGAGAGTACTTTTGCAGAGGAAGAGATCAGAAATTTGCTAGAGCACAGAAAACGAGGAGAAAGAGTTGTAGCACGTTTTTCAAGAGAGGGCCGTCTGTACAGATCGTACAGCAGGCAGTACAGCAGCAAATATCTCAGAATCCGTACATTGGCACGTTTCCCAAGGGTTTGTACTTGTTGGTTTTGGCCATACAGTGCACAGAAATCGAGGTGGGCAGCTTTGGCACGAGTTTCTAGAAGTTTGCTGAAGAAAGAGGGCTGTACTGCTGGGCCGTACAGCAGTATTTATTGCTGGTATTTAATTCTTGTCTGCTACAGATTTCTCAGTATATTTTCCAGTTTGTTCTAGCATAATATCTCTCCTGTAAAAATACTTTTCTCTCTCTAATATATTTCTCTGGGTTTTACCTCACAGAGGTGAGGGTTTTGCCCTGGGCTTGGCCCTAATTTCTCAGTGTTTTCATGTGTATTTTTGTCTTCAGTCAGATTCATTGGATGTATGCATGTGTATTTAGGTTCAAGTTATTTGTAGATTTACTATTCAGAAATCTAGTAAATCATTAACTCTGATGAGCATTAAATCAAGTTTGCATACAAAGTGTTTGACAAAATGTCATAATGAGAAGTTGATGTTTTAGTCAGATTTTCTTCAGTTCCTTTAAGAAGTGTCACGTTCTGCTAAAAAGTTAAGGATATCCTTTTTCATGCCGTGTGCGTGTATAAGTTTTCTAAAATCCTGATTTACCAGTGATAGGAGATGAATGCAATTTTGTTAATATTGTTTGTTTTAAAGCAGAGTTAGATACCAAAAAAAGACCACCTTTATACCGCAATATATTTTGTTTTTTAAGTGTAACCTTGGGGGGTTGGGATCCTCCTAGAGTCACTTGTTGAACTGATATGCAGTAGCATTAGTTAGCCATTCTTGTTTTTCTTCCTCTAAGCATTCGAGTAGCGGAGATGATAAGGCAAAGAGGGCTCCCTTTTCCTCATGTTTCCTTGTCAATGCATCTGCCACAGCATTGTATTTTCACTTTTTGTAGATGATCTCGTAATCATATCCAAGCATCTTGGTGTCCTATTTATACTGCTATTCCAAAAAATACATTAGGTTATGGTGATCCGTCTTGATTTGTAAGCGCTTTCCTATGAGAGATGACTGACATGTATCAACTGCATATAGGATCGTCATCATTTCTTTCTTGTTGGTAGACTTGCTCAAATTCCTATCACACAACTACTTACTAATGAATGTTAAGGGTCTTCCGTCTTTCGTTAAGACTGCACCTAAACCTTTTTCAAAAGCATCACCTTCCAATACAAAAGTTTTAGTAAAGTTAGGCATAGCTAAGACTGACCGGGTGCACATGGCTTGCTTTAAAACTAAAAATACTTGTCATGTCGCTTCGTTCCATGCAAAATCATTTTTCTTGAGCAAGATTGTCAATGGGGCTGCTATTTTACCATAGTTCTTCTCAAACTTCGTATTGCAACCTGTAAGGCCTAAAATCCCATGTAAGTTCTTCAAGAAATTTGTTTATCAGTCTTACTCCACCCATCTGTTGTTTCCATTTGATACTTGAAATCTCTTGACTAAGGAACTCTCCCACTGCGACCTCTTTGACTGGACAACCTCCATGTTTTTGCTCGTGTTTTGGCTCTGAAGTGTGTGGCTATGTCTATAGTCCTGTTGATCTCTCTAGTCTTGCATTAAGGATGTTTGAGCGCAGTTAGGTAGGCTTATGTCATCGGAGGTTTACCCTCTAGACTCAAAGCAGGTACTCCCAAAATGTGAAATGCCTTAAAAACCTTGAAATTAGCTAATGGTTTGTTATCACATATATATTGTAGCTAGGCTACCATGATGCAACATACAGATTGATCTCTTTATTTTTCTGAGCTACACATTTTGATGGGGTTACAACATGGATCATTACAGCCTGAGCCATTTAGAGCCTTGTTTAGCAGCAGTTTCAGAGTATTTCTTTGTCAGGACTGAGATCTCCTTGTCCATTGAGATGATTTCGGTGGTGACCTAGTTCATTTGAGCAGAGTTGCAGATATGGTATATAGTTACACATGGGCATATCACATAGAGACAGGTATATGGTGAGATCAGGTATATGGCTCCTTGGTTGGATTTTGCTCTTTGATGTCTACTAGCACCTAAACTTGTTATGTTATGATGATTATGGTGACCTATGCTTACATTACATATATACTGATGCTTAAACTTGTGTTGAGAATGATTAAAGAATCTGATGTTGAAGACTATTGCTTATGCCATGCTTTACACAACTTTTAAACCTTAGTGCTATGTTGGTTCCATGTATCATTTGTCCCCATCCATCGAGTCCCATCCATAATTGATTTCCTCCCATGACCAATGTTGATTGAAGACTTGTGATATTGAAGATCCTTTCCCCATTGTGACTTGTGTGCATGATAGAGTCCATGTTTTTTTTGTGTCTCTGGCTATGAAGTATGTGGTGTGGTCAGTGTGGCCAAGGTCACTAGATGGTTTTCCTTGAGTCCTTAAAACAAGTACTCCACCCAACAATGGTTTTAGACATTAAAGCATCAGAACGCATAAATGATATATCTAAATGATGCAAAAGTTTAAATGTTATAAATTAGTTAGTGGCCAAAGGACGAGCACTCATCCATTGTATGATGTAAGGCTCATTTTTCTCCATAAGGGCGACAGGGTGAGGCAAACCCGTCGGGGCTATGGATGCTCGCTGGCAGTGGGGCTAGGCCTTATTCATTTTCTGGAGCCCAGAAGGCTTTCCAGGGCACCTTCCTTTGTAGGCTGGCCACTATCTTACGTTAAAGTTAAATGTTGATTGAAAAGTCAAGGGTCAAAGGATGAGCACTCATTCATTGTATAATGTTCGACTCATTTGTCTCTATAGGGCAACAAGGTGAGACTGTTAATGTTAGTGCAGTTGCGAGATCCATTCTCAGAGAATGGTATCCTAATCAGTTAACTAGGACATAGTAAGACCCTAGAAGGCACCTTAGGCCCCCAGTAGTCTACTAGGGTTCTTGGTCTAGGACCAAGCAGGTTGATGCCATGGAAAATCCCCTAGCATGTGGCTAGGGCCCCTATATGCCTCTAGGGTATTTTGGTATCGGACCAGGGACATGATGTCCAAGTAGAGCCTGCAGGTAGAGGCAGAGATATATTTTGGTCTTGAACCAGGGACACGATGTCTAAGTAGGTCCTACAGGTAGCTGATCAATTTTCAGTGTGAGACTGAAACTTAGCTTAGTATTGAGAACCATTCTTCGAGAGAATGGAGGGCCTGGTCAAGGTCCAAGGATTGATCAACCTGATTCAGTGTGAGACTGAAACTCAACCTAAGGTTGAAAGCCATTCATTAAGAATGAAAGATAATGATGTCCCCTCCCCTAATCAATTATTGCTAGGTTTCTTCTCAAGGGACTGGCCACCCCTTGACGATGTCCCTAGCAACTAACCCTTAGGAGCAATGTTAAGGACAAAAGGATTGTACCATCCGTTTGGATCTTTCCCTAATACAGTGATGACAAAATATATAAAACTATGTACCTTGAGAGAGAGAAAAGTCTTTGGTCTTGTTGGTCCTAATGGAATGCTTGTTCACCTTTACAATTCACTTTGATCTTGTGGTTGTTAACTCATGGTCCTATTCTTACTTGGTCCTAGCACACTCACTTATGTGCACCTTTGACTATGATGACTCCTACTTTATGGAGTGTATTTACCTAATGGTTTATTAAAGATCATTGGACCATTTATTGTTATGGTTACTTTATGTTAAAGGACCCTTGACCCACTTATGGTTTTGGACTATTTACTTTATGTTGGACCTTTAGATTTTCACTTTATGACTTTATTATAAATTCATTAAATAATTATTTTTTAGTCTTTTTAATAAAATATTTTTGGTTTTATTAATAAAGACTTTTGGACCATTTAGTCTTATCTCATATTTAATCTCATATTTAAGACCTTTGGACTTTAAAATCCTTGGACCACCCTTATTAGATTTTTGGACCTTTGTCCTGATTTTACTTTGGGTCACTTACACCTACCCTAACCTATATAAAGAAAATAAATATACTTTTCTATTCACGGTGATTATCTCGCTGATTTCTTTACATACCTTTCCTCTGCGATTTTACTCCACAGTGATCTCTGCTCTCACCAGTTTCCTCACGGTGTTTATCTTCACGAGTTTGCCTCAACATTTTCCTGCCATGGGTTTTACCTCTCACCATTTTACGTCTGTGTAATTGCTTACGAGATTACCTGTCGACTTGTCTTCGCGATTTCCCTTCACGGGATGACTGTGCGTCTCTTCCATCTCGGTTGCCTGCGTTCTCCCTTCACAGGCTGACTCCGTGTCTCTTCCCTCTCGGTTTCCTGCGTGCTCCTTTCACTGGTTGACTGTACCTTCTACTACTGCTGACTGCTTGCTGACTGTGCCCTTTTTTCTGCAGGCTGCCTGCTGACTGCGCCCTTTCCTATGCGACTGCCTGCGTATTCTTTCACGGGCTGCCTACATGTTCCTCTAACAGTTTCCTGCGTTTTTTCCATGGATCCAGATCTTCTTTGTCTGTTGGTTGTTATTCGCATGTGACTCCACTGATTCACGATCTTCTAGCTGCTCCACTAACACCACCGTGATGGTATTTATTGATTGCTACACTGTATTAGTAGCGTGACTGTGTGTCTGTATGACTGAACTGATTGAAGGTCTGTTTACTTCTATCTGAACTCTATCTCTCTCAAGGTACGTACCATGTTTACCTAGATTGACTTGTCCCTTCGGTGACAAGATCAATCTAAAAAATCTCTGAGTAGAAGACAGATCCAACTAATGGTTATGATTCCTCAACTTAGTAATACTCTGTAGTTTATTTGAGATTTATTTTACTATACATGTTATTTATTATTTTTCTGTACATGACATTCGGTGAAACATCTCAATGATCAACTTTAATGTAGTGACCATCAGAGCGTTAAAGCTAACGCAATGACCAACAGAGCGTTAAGTTGAAAGAGATGAAAGTTATGAAATTATGTTTTATTACAGTTTAAAGTTTTATTATGCATTTGAGTTTTTATATGTTCATGTATTAAAGTTTGTTACTTGTATTAAAACTCATCTTACCTGTAAATTTCAACATGAAATTGTAGCTTAGGGTGTAGCTAACTCTATTTTGCAGCCAACATAAACTACATTGATCCTAAGACAAGATCTATACTTTACAGAAGCTTACTCTTCAAGTTGACAAGTAAAGGTTAAGATGACTTCTCCTTCAGTAAAATCATAAGAGAGGCTTGAGGGAGCCTCCAACTTCAATACATGGAAGGCCAGGGTTCTAAATATCCTAGAAGAAAGCGATCTAGATGATTTGGTTACTAGAGTTGTTGAAGAACCCATTGCAACCCAAGGAAGATCAACACTCAAGAAGAAGCAAGCCAAGGAAAATCGGGTTATCTCTGACTCAGTTAAAGATAACCTGATGGCTGTTTTAGCTCCGTTAAGGACAACCAAAGAATGTTTCGATACTCTAGCTAACCTTTAGGAGAAGAAAGCTCCTACTCAATGAAGATCCATGAAGAAGCAACTCAGATCACTTAAGATGGAGAAAGACGAGACTGTTGCAACTTTTTTTTGCAGGATTGCTCAGATAAGAGATCAACTCCTAGCCATTGGAGATAAGGTAGAAGACGAGGTTGACTAGTGTTCCAAATTGTCAAATCTATTAAACCTTCACACAGTTTGAGACAACCTTCAATTCAAGATGGGGTGACAAGAAAGAGAATCGACACCTGTTGGTTGCCTTGACCGAGACTAAGAAGAAAGAGAATGAGACAATTGAGGAGTTTAAAGTATTAAAGTTTGTTACTTGTATTAAAACTCATTTTACCAGTAAATTTCAACATGGTATCAGAGCTTAGGGTGTAGCTAACTCCGTTTTGCAGCCAACAAAAACTACATTGATCCTAAGACAAGATCTATACTTTACAGAAGCTTACTCTTCAAGTTGACAAGTAAAGGTTAAGATGACTACTCCTTCAGTAAAATCAGAAGATATGCTTGAGGGAGCCTCCAACCTAAATTCATGGAAGGCTAGGGTTCTAAATATCCTAGAAGAAAGCGATCTAGATGATTTGGTTACTAGAGTTGTTAAAGAGCCCACTATAGCCCAAGGAAGAGCAACATTCAAGAAGAAGCAAGCCAAGGAAAATCGGGTTATCTTTGACTCAGTTAAAGATAACCTGATGGTTGTGTTAGCTCCGTCAAGGACAACCAAAGAATGTTTCGATACTCTAGCTAACCTCTGAGAAGAAAGCTTCTACTCAGTGTAGAGCCTTGAAGAAGCAACTCAGATCACTTAAGATGGAGAAAGATGAGACTGTTGCAACTTTCTTTTCCAAGATCGCTCAGATAAGAGATCAACTCCTGGCCATTGGAGATAAGGTAGAAGATGAGGTTGACTAGTGTTCCAAATTCTTAAATCTATTAAACCTTCACACAGTTTGAGACAACCTTCAATTCAAGATGGTGTGACAAGAAGGAGAATCGACACCTCTTGGTTTCCTTGACCGAGACTAGGAAGAAAGATAATGAGACAATTGAGGAGTTTAATAAAAAGTTCATTGATTTGGTTGCAAGACTTCATAAAGATATTAAACCTCCCGATGCCTCAATTCTCATATACTACATAGAAGCTTTCGAAGGTGAGATGAGATATCAACTCAGAGATAAGGAGCCAACAACTCTACATGGTGCTATGGAAAGTGCCGAAAAGATAGACAAAAACATGGAAGCATCTGGAAAATCCAATCTGCCTGTTTTTCCTAGAGGAGTGCTTCCATTCCCAAATTGCATGACTCCAAGAGAAAAGCAGATGAACTAGAAAGTAAAGATTAGACTAAGGAATCCATAAAGGAGATGACAAAATTAATGAAAAAAATGATGGTAAACCATACCTCCCAAATGGATGCTATGCAAAATAGATTAATGGCCATGGAAAAGAATCATGTTGGTTAAAATCAAAGAAGTTTTCAACCAAGGCCAAATCAAGAATGGAAAAAGAAGTATCCTCCCCAAGAGTAGAGACCTCCTAACCAACTTGAATCAAACAACATGTTTGATGAGGTTCCTCCCTATTGCAGACTTTGTGAAGAGTTCCATGAAGAGTCTACTTGTATAAATTTTTGTTACATAATGGAACAAGAGTAGATTGAGACAAGTAATTTCGCGGGTTATCATAGATACCCTAAAACAATGTCAGAAATGTCCATCCCATCTCAAAAGAAAAATGGAAACAAACAAGGGAATACAATCAAGAGAAGGATGATGCGACAGATATTTTTAGTGAAAACCCTACTCCTGAGCAAATCACTGAGAAGTACAAATGTATGGTCTATCAAAAAAGGATTGTGATCCCAACCAAATCAAATCAACACATTCCAAAGGTAAAAATCTCTCCCCATATAGATTTGAATATTGATTTGGGTAATTGGTTGTCAAGTGCTAAAATTCCTGTCCTAGTAATTAAGATCCTGAAAATCCTTAGTCAAATAGATATTTTCATAAAAACCTTAGAGGAACCTAAGGAAAAGATTGTTGAAAAGCCTAAAGAAGTAATTACTGAGAAGCCCAAGGAAAAAATAACCATCAAACCAAAATAAACAGTTACAAACAAGTCTGATAGAAGTCATGCTAGGAAACAAAACAACTTTAATGAAGATACTCCTATTGTCTTGCATAGTAGGGATCCTAACAAAGAAGACCATCCTGCCTTCTACATTTTGTTGATTGCAAATGATAAGTTAGTGCACAACTATATGCTTGATTTAGGCGCATCATCTAACATCATGGCCAAGAAAGTTATGGAGAAAATGGGTCTAAGGATAACAAGGTCGTATTAAAACGTATGTGCCATGGACTGAAGGGAAATCAATGTTGTCAGTATAATTTTGAATTTCCCAGTCAAAGTAGCTGCGTACCCTGTTGCCCGCCGATGTGCACACCGTCAGCGAAAATCTTTTGAATAGCTGTCTCCTACCAAAAGGGAGAGGCGCGGCCTTGGGGGCAAGCAAAGAGTCAGGTGTTGTCACCTAATCCCGACTCCTCCGTTTAGGAAAACTCCTAACGAAGCCAAGGGGGGTAGTCCCTACAAAGAGTTTCTAAGACTCAAAGGTTTTAAAGATTATTTAGGTGCGTGATGTGGTTGGGTGTTTTTTAGGAGTTTTTGATAAAGATTTACAATAAACAGGACCAAGTGAGCGTTTGCATGTAAAATTAGAAATAAACAACCATTCGACAATTGAATAATTAAAAGAAAGCATTCATGATATGGAAAATAGATAAAGAACAATATTTTAGACAAGTAATATGCAAATAAATAGGAACAGTGCGAAATGGAGTGCTTGAGATTGTTTTGCAAGTGCTTCTTGGTAAATTTTACGATAAAATTTAAATGGTGAAGTTGTTTATTAAATGGGAGGGGTATCTCCAAGATATACGTTTCGTTACTGGAGATATGTCCAAAACCATTAAGTGATATGACTACCCGTAAGGAATATGTAGGTTGGTCTGGAGTCTCTGAGGTAGTGTTCAACACTACACCGCAAGGGTGTAGCCTAACTGTACCTCGAGGTCATTGGCCAATTGTTCCTGCTTCCTTTGGGTAATTTGCGACCGCAACGGCTTAAATCTAGGCGTTGGATTTTCGCTTGGAGAAGTTGGTAAATTTTAATAAATGTGACTTTGGATTTAGAATATGAGGATGAAATAGTCTACACTGCTTCTGGGTATCCCAACCGGGTAGAGCATACACAGTGTAGTAAAATTGGCTTGTTCCGATTTTATTAAAGGTGAAAATGAGCTACAACCCCCTGATTTACAGGCTACAACTTGAACGAAGCTCCACCTCCCTAGTTTTCCGACTACAACCAAAAGGAGGCTACAACCCCCTTTCCTTGCTTCGTCCTGCTACCCTGATATGAAGATAGAAACTGCTGAACCACGACTGCATTGATCCTGTGGACCTGCTAATCAGCACCTATACTACACTGCACAATTTGTACCACACTGCACAACCACTGCTCATCAATTGATCATTGTCCACTGTATCACACTGCTCATCAACCTATACAATCAACATGTCCAATCAAGCTGTACGAAACAATTTGTTGTTCACATCAACCGACTCAATCAATTTGAGTCTAACCAACTGTAGACCAAACTCAGTCCACCTGAGTCAAACCAATTGCTTATACAACTCGACCAGTCTGAGTCAGACCAACTGCACATACTGCAACTTGTGCCAATCCTGCTCAATTGAACCAACCTGCTTGTGTACCTGTGCCAAATCAATCATATACTTGTGTTAATCTAATCAAGTGCTATGATAGTCAACCAACCCTTCTTACTTGGCCTAGTTCATCAAGTAAGAGACACATTTGAGCAACCGGGAGACTTCACATACGGTCAACCAAACTTTGTCCAATCACACTCAACTCAATGACACCACAACCAACCTTAATCACAGTTAATGAATACTTGACTGTGATATACCTCAACCAACTAACATCAGCCAAGAAGATAAAAGACTTAACCAACTATGTCAAACTCAGTCAATCTCATAAAGTCTTAGACACAAAATGTTTTTTCACTCCACTCAAATCAAGTCAACAAATCAAACAAATAGTCACTTACAATACTACCAAAGGTTGTCATTAACAGTCAATAACAATCCAGTTCCACTTAGGTCAAAGACACAATGATCAACATTTGTCAAACTAGTTTTCAAAGAAAACACTTAGGTTGATCAAACAAATCACTCACAAGATCTATTAATTACATGTCAACTTCTCATTCAATACTACACTATACAACTATCAAGATAAAGACCAAAATCTATGCCAACAATATCCAAGATAATCATCAAGATCTATATCAAGAACACATCAAGATATATTCCAAGGTAACCATCACCATAGCCTCCATAACATATTCATTTACTTCAAAAATATATACCAATATATAGGCTCACATACTAAGATCAAAGATGAACTCTATCCATGATAGACATGCGCCATCACAAGAGAAACCTAGAAGCATGAACCATACCTTTTGGAATATCACAAGATGAAGTAACAGTAGACAAACCAAAATAACTTTATATCATGTCATCACGTAGCCCTCGCAACAAGCTTTCCAACGAGCTAAGAATTTTGTAATTTTGATTAAGTAGGAGAAAGTTATGTCAAATTTAGTGAACCTCTTCAATCCTCAAAGATGCCCAAAAATTTCTCCTCCACAAAGTTTCGCACTTTTCTCCAAGAGTTACGAAATACCAAAGAGAGGCTTGATTGATGCACGATTGATGAACAAGTGAAATGTTTAATATTCTATATATATAGATTGTGGAGGAAAGTTAGTACCTCAAACTGGGCCGACATGCAATTCAAAATTACAAATAATTAAATTCTCTTTTGTTTGGTCGGCTGACCCAAAAAGGTGGGGTACACCAACTTCAAAAATTCATATCTTTTCAACCGTAAGGAGTTAGAAGATGTTCCACATATCAACGAAAATGGCTTGATGAGGACTATCTCCCTATGATGGGTTTATTTGCAAATTCTTGGTCTAATACCCTTAAATTCTTCAATTTGTTTAGGACTTCAAAGATTCCACACATAAAGGTGCCAAAGACCATGTTACCTTATGCATAAGTTCGAAGGTCAAAGGCTTCAATAGACATCATCAAAGGCATGAGTGATTCTATGGTCTTCACATCCACAAACTTCACATCAACAAGGAGGGCCCCACCATATACTCATCATATCAAGGGTATCAAGGACCCCAACACCACTAATCAAGTGGGAACAAAGATTTTTCAAGAATATCATCATATACAAGGTCTCCATATCATTAAAAACATACCTAATGGTTCCACTATATATCTTCATCACAATAAGAGTACCAACACCCCAAAAGCGGGGTGCAAAGACCTCACCACTAGTTTGCAACACCTTATGGATGTCATATGCATGATCACACGGCTACAACAGGCCAATGACCATATAGCGTCCAAGGGTCATCAAACCACCATATGTGTGGGTTCAAGACCCAAACTTCCAAGGACACCAAGGACCCCATAAAAAAGGGTTCCAACATACCACCATAAGTGTGGGTTCCAAGACCCAAGTCTCCACATGCAAGAGTATCAAGATCTAAGCTTGTGGACTTAAGGACCCCACAAGAACTCTACAACCTCAAGACCATCCAATGCGAGCAATGGACTCCAGCATCAAAACATCAAGGGACTTACACACATGAGCCACATCATTCATCCAACAACCAATCAAGAGACCAAAACAAGTACAAGCATAACAAGCAGCACAAAGACCAGTAACCAAAGATCAACTAGGGTCAGGGAACTCGACAAAGGACTCAAATGGGACCAAGATACAACTTAGGGGCACTTGACCAAGTCAATGGGTAACTAGGGATTTTTCCATTGTTCCAAGGTCTCCAAGGGCTTCAAGCTTGGGCTTGGACAAGATCAAAATGGCTCCTCTGACACAGATAACTACAAACTAAACACTAACCCTCAGGGGCTCCACAAGGGGCACCAAGGACTCAACAGTTGGCATCAATGACCAGACATCGTTGACATCAATGACAATTTAATCAACAATTAATATATTAGAGAATATCATACTAATATGATTTATATATGCACTTATGATTCAGATCTGATTTCAAAGTTATATTCTATAAGTTCTAGTTTCCAACAAGTACTAATCTAGCATTAAAATCTTTTATCTTTAAAATACTTGAAGATTTTATTAAAATTTGTATGCTTTTATATGATTATCTAGCATCTTTGGCTTATGTTTACTTGTTGTTTTGCAGCAATTGGTGATCGAGTAGAGAGGCACTTTAGCGAAATTTTGAAGATCTAAGCTATCCAAAGACCCCTCTTCTTACTACTTCTTCTGTGGTCATTTTTCTAAGGCCTTAAATCTTGTAATATTTGTTTCCTATCCTACAAAGGAACACAAATATTCTTATCATAATCATTGTCAAAAGAGAATCAAGTGGGAAACCAAGTTCCCACACCCCACCTCCCCAGTCGAGATTCACATCTTTTTCATTTTTTTTTTCTTTTTTTTCTTTTCACGTTTTTACTTTCTTGCTTTAAAATTAACAAATCCGACCACATTCTCAGAAACGAGAGTATCGCTATTGAGATTTTAATCAACTCATATTTAAAGTTTAAAACCCTTAAAATAAACAAGGCTTCAATTCCCGTATTCTCTTGTGAACACTACATGCCATTGGTTAGATCGGTGAGACAATCAGAAATGGATCAGAGTGACTAGTAATTAGTCTAACACTCCAATTGATTCCCAAAGTGAAAATCTGACACCTTTCGAAATTACTTGTTAGTGGGAAAATTCTTCAAGTTAAGCAGGAACTACTAGAAAGTGACCGTGGGGCCCCGTTAGGCTACACCCTTGTTGGTGTAGTGTTGAACACAACCCCGTGAAGCCATCTAGCCCACAAGCCATTCTGAGATCCACTTCCAAGTAAATCCAGACATATTCCTCGTACCCCTCGGGTATATTTGGAATCTCCTCTTCCCTTAATAATCAAATCACTACCACCTATAATAAAATTGATTAACAATTTACTCACTCCTTAACTACTCACTTAATAATTCTAAAACTAACAAATCGAGACAATTGCAATACTTTTTGAGACATCACTAACAACCCTCTTACACACAAACACTCCATTAGCATTGGTCTATTGCATCATCTATTTATTTCTATTTATTTAAATTCATTGATGTGTTAAATGAGATGTTATTTAATGTTGGTGATTTAAGTTACTTACAAATTTTCTCAGTTTCAGTATTTGTGTTATCATCTCCTAGATTAATTGTTTTGCTTTCATAGATTAAAACAACCTTAGATTATTTTACTAGTGACCACCCCCCTTGGCTTTGCTAGGAGAGAGCCTAGATGAAGGAGTTGAGATCAAGTGACAGCACTTGACTCTTGCTTGCACTCAAGGTCACACCCAGTGGCTTGAAGATTTTTACCACGTGACCCGAGGTGTGAATTAGGCGGCAACACAACCCGTGTCACATACTTCCACAAATGTGTTGTGTCTTTTTGTTTTTTCCTCTCATCACTCTCAATCTCATCATCATCATCCTCTTCCCGTTCCTTGCCTCTCCATGGTATGTGCCACTCCCTATCTCTTCCTCCTCATCATTGCCACCACCAAATCTACTTCCCACCACCATCGTCATGAGAAGATTGTGATCACATACATAGTAGCCAAGCTACCATATTCTATTTTTTCAGATACAGTACATTTTTTAGCCAGATCTCTTACATATGAGATGTTGAGATGAGCACTTGTGACGGATCATTATTTTATTGGTGGAATATTGTACTCTCCCATGTCAGGACTGAGTCTCAGGACACTCAAATTTGAGGACCGATGTAGCCATGTAGTCATTACAGAGCAGTTATTGATGCCCAGTTTTGTATCAGTGCTTTCTCATTGGACAAATGATGTTTCAGATGGATTATATGCATGATTATGACTCAGCTTTTATTATATTGTGTCATTGCTCTTATACTCATCTTTGTGAGATGTATTAACATGTAGTGTCATGATCTGGCGGTCATAATTTTATGGACTTGGATGCATTTGTATTATGTATTGATGTCCCTACTCTGACTTTGAAGTTCCTGATCTATACTCGTTGGTTTTACCCTCCTTAGGGAGAATAGAGGTAGTCATTCCCGCCATTGTTTTGGCTTGCTAGTGTTGGCTTCATCATTCAGTGTTTACACCCATCCATTACCTTCCAGTTTTGTTTCTAACCCGACTTACTACTTGACTTATGGCATGGAGGACTTTTCCCCCGCTAGAACCTTTGTTGGACAAACCTCCCTGTTTATATTGTGTCTTGGCTCTGAGTTGGTGACAGAACTTGCCTTTGGTGAGTTGGATTGTATGCCTAAATCATTCTGGTTAGTGGTCCTGATGTTTGGCACTATGCAGAACTCCCCCTGGTCATTTGAGATGTTGTTGGCTAAAACTGAAAGCTCATGTACTACTTATATTGGAAATGTTTATATGCGCCCATGGAAAATGAAAATGCTAAAACTGTGTTTCTTAACATATGTGAAAAAGGGCAAGAGCAATACTCCTCGAAGGGTATAAGAAAAGGTCCAAAAAAGCAATGGTTAAATATATGCTATATCCAAATATTGCTGACCTTATAAATGTGAAAATTGTTGAAAACCCTTGTTTCACAGCAAGCTGGTTTAATGAACAATTTCTTCTTCTTTCACTTCAGCCGGTTATGCAAGGCTTGAAGTTACTTATGAAAT
>LPNX010932900.1:579542-668164 GCA_001517045.1 Pseudotsuga menziesii
AGAATTTCCATCGTTATACAGCCCGTGAATTTAATCAGCAATTCCACGGCCAACACTTGAAGACTGAAGCGACTGCTGCAAACGGCCAACCCTTAAAAAATATTATGCGACTAATGTAATCGGCCAACACTTCAAAAATGATGCGACTGTTTTTTTTTTTAATCATCAATCTCTTGCACTTCATAACTCTAAAATTATGGCTATATTTATATGGAAAAGTAAAATGAATGTTTCCTTATTTTCATGAATATTTTGTCATATTTTATTTATAAACCAATATTTTGTCATATTTTGTCAATATTTCATGTTAAAAGTTTTTAAAAAAAATTTGTCATATTTTTTTTGTAAGTCATTTTAGAATTTAATAAAAAGAATTAATATTTAATTAATTATTAACTTTTAAAACTTTAATATTTTAAACCTTTAAACCTTTTAACATTTTCTTTATTAAAACTTTTAATATTTAAACTTAAAAGTTGTTATATTTAAACTTTGAATTAGGGACCCCTCCTAGGGCACCAAGAATTTGATAGCACGCATATGACCACTGAACATTTTCGACCCACTTAGGAACTTGAACACTTTACAGGGCTTTTGGCAATGTCCCAAGGCCTCCAAGGGCTTCAGACTTGGGCTTGGGCAAAGTCAAAAGGTCTCCTTTGACGCTAACACTTACATAACTCACAGCCGCTCCAAGACTCACTGTTGGCATCAATGACCAGGCACTGTTGGCATCAATGACAACTTAATCAACATATTGCACACAAAGAACATGGTAAAAGGATTGCCATTGATCGACAAACCAGACATTTTGTGAAGGTTGCATTTTTGGCAAGCAACATAGAGAGACTTTTCCAATCAAAAAGTCATATAGAGCACGCACACAACTTGAGATTGTGCACTCTGATATTTGTAGTCCAATGCAGACATCATCCATTGGTAGCTGCAATTATTTTCTTACTTTTATTGATGACTACTCAAGAAAAACATGGGTATATTTTTTGAAACATAAATCAGATACATTGAGTTGTTTTCAATAGTTCAAGGCACTCGTGGAGAACCAAAGTGGTCACCGCATCAAAATCTTAAGGATGGACAGAGGCGGTGAATATGTTTCAAATGAATTTCTATTTTTTGCAAAACCCATGGCATACAGAAGCAATTCACTATGCGGTATACACCTCAGCAAAACGGTGTCGCAGAGAGAAAGAACAGAACCATTATGGAAATGGTGCGCAACATGATGGCAGCCAAGCATTTGCCAAATGAATATTGGGCTAAAGTAGTTGCAACTGTTGTATACATTATGAATTGATGTCCAACAAAGAGCGTGAAGAACAAAGTTCCTCAAGAAGCATGGACAGGTATGAATCATAGTGTTTCTCATTTAAAAGTTTTTAGTTGTGTCGCATATGCTCATGTGCCAGATGAGCTGAGAAAGAAATTAGAGAACAAGGGACAAAAATGTATTTTTGTTCGATATTATGAAGACACAAAAACATACAAGTTGTATGACCCTGTCGCAAGGAAAATGATCATCAGTCGTGGTGTTCAATTCGTCGAGAATGAATCATGGGATGGAACCATCAAGAAGAATGTCAAGATTGTGTCGAATGTCGAGCATGATGACATGACAGAGGAAACGGTTTAAACACCACATGTAAGTCAACCGGTCGCAGCACCGTCGACTCCCATAACACTGCGACATGGTTCAACACATGGAACACCAACACAAGTCGCAGCTCGAGCTACACTGACAAGCACACCAAGAGGACAACACACTCCATCAAGCAGTTCGACATCAACAGATCCAGTGAAGACAAGAAGTCTACGTGAAATATATGAAACTGGTACACCAAATTCCTTCTCTCTCTTTGCATTATTTTCTCAAATAGATGATCCACTAACACTTGAGGAAGTTGTTGAAGAAGAAGTATGGGTGCAAGCCATGGATGAAGAAATAGAATGCATTGAGAAAAACCAGACATGGGAGTTGGTAGATGTAATCAACGTCAAATGGATTTACAAGACCAAGCAAGATGTTGATGGGAATGTGCAGAAGCACAAGGCAAGAATGGTCGCAAGAGGATTCACACAGCAGCCCAACATAGATTTCAATGAAACCTTCGCATCAGTTGCACACATGGATACAATCATAATTGTTTTGGCCATTGCTGCACAAAACAAATGGCCTGTTGATCAAATGGATGTTAAATCAACCTTTTTGAATGACTATATGGATGAAGAAATATATGTGGAACAACCACAAGGCTATGAAGTTCCAGGTCAAGAGCACAAAGTCTACAGGCTGAAAAAGGAACTATATGGTTTGAAGCAAGGTCTAAGAGCTTGGTACAGTCGCATTGATTCCTATATCATTGAGAATGGATTTCACAGAAGTGAAAGTGAGTCGATGTTGTACACCAAAGTGAATAAGCAAGGTAACATGTTAATTTTCTGCCTGTATGTAGATGATTTAATATTTACTGGTGATTTTGGCATAAAAGAATTTAGAACAGTCATGGAAAATGAATTTGAAATGACTGATTTGGGGTTCATGAAGTTTTTTCTGAACATTGAAGTCCAGCAATTTGAAAGTGGTATTTTTATATCACAGTCCAAGTATGCAAATACAATTTTAAAAAGATTCAATATGTCTAATTGCAAGACAGCTCCAACACCAGTAATAACATGTTTAAAATTGAGCAAGGATGATGATGGATCAGCTGTAGATCCTATGTTGTTTAAAAGGCTTGTTGGCAGCCTTATGTATTTAACAGCAACAAGACCAGACATCATGTATGGAGTAAGTATGATCTCAAGATTCATGGAGTCACCAAAAGACTCTCATTGGCAAGCAGGTAGAAGAATTATGCGGTATGTAAGTGTCACAAAAGATCTTGGCATAATTTATTCAACCTCAGAAAATTTTAAACTCATTGGATACACTGATAGTGACAATGGAGGCAGCATAAATGACAAGAAAAGTACATCTAGGTACACATTTCATTTTTGTACAGGTGTTGTGTCGTGGGCTTCGAAGAAATAGCCCACAGTAACTCTATCTTCAGCAGAATCAGAGTATGTCGCAGCTACAGGCGTTGCATGTTGGATGGGGAGAATGTTAAAAGACATGTCGCAGAACTAGCAAGAACCAACAACCATTTTGTGTGACAACAATTCAGTCATTGCTTTGTCAAAGAATAATGTGTTTCACAAGAAAACCAAACACATCGACACAAGGTATCATTTCAAAAGAGAATTGGTGAACAACAAAGAAATTTGCTTAGAATTTTGCAGGTTTGAAGATCAGCTTCCAGACATCATTACAAAACCATTGACAAGGGATACAGTCCAGTATCTCCGAAGTTATTTAGAAATGACAAGTTCTGCTCAATGAACTCTGTGATAAACATAGCAAGTTTTAGCTCTGAAATTTTTTGTAATATTCTGTTTTATAAATTTTGATATGCTCATAATTAAGGGGGAGTGTTGGAAATATTAATTACTCGTTGATCCGAATAGCACATCATCCAACTCTGTCAGAGTCTGTAGCAGGTCAGTTTATGTCAGACAGCCTGACAGGATGAAGAGTTCACGTCTCTTGTATATAAGCCAGTTGAATTTTAATTGTTGAAGCTAAGTTTCTTGGTAAATAGTTATTACAGTTTTTAATGTTAAGTCGGTAGCTTCAGAGAGAAGTAATTTTAGTCCGTAGAAGTTTCCTATATGAAGAAGATTGTAAATATGGAGAAGCAGAGAGGAGAATGCACAAACAGAACAGACAGAGAGACATATAGAAATACAGAGAAGAAAAGTGCAGAGAAGAAGACGAAAAACTCTATAAAGAGTTTGAAGCTCAAGCTTCTGTGTTTTGTGAAAGTGTTGAGAGCCGAAGCTCTGTAAAAGGTGTAACATCCTTGTAAATTTCCAAGTCTGTATTTACGGCTGTAAGTTCTTTGTTATGCCGTCACAAGAAATATAAATCCATAGTTTATGGTTTAATACAAGTTTTATTTAGTCGCACATCTTCTCCATATTTACCTGATTGAATGTTGTTTACATTTACGGTTTAGTGAAAGACACAAAGAATCCATTTTTATTTTGCTGTGTAAAAGTTTTAGTTTTTATCCGCAGAAGGGTTCGACACAAATGTTATTTAATATTGGGTTATATAATATTGTGAGTAAGTTGCAATAGTTGTGTCGCGGTTTATCCTAGGTTACCGCAGTGAAAAGTCTTTTTCATATTCCTAAGTCTTTAGACTAGGAAATATAAAGTTGGTCGCAACGAAAATCTTGTCGCAGTAAAAGCCAATTGAAGCCAAGTCTATCAAGGTAAAAGTGTGTATGATGAAAAGGTCGTCGCAGGTATATTTTTCGCAAGACTTTCAGCCAAAATTAAAGGGAAAACAAAAAGGTTGTGATGTGGGGTAACTCAAGCTGATTGCCGCAGCCGCCGTTTCCCAAGAAGAATTTGACAAGGTTGTCGTTGTTAAAGAATAAGAAATATCTCATCTAAAAGATCATAGTAAAATATTACTTGCGCAAATGAAGAATTCAAAGGATAAGAATTTGAAATAAATAACTTGGGGTGGACAAGATCAACCCAAAATATCATGGCAGTGGGTGACAATTAACTCAACATCTATGGATATCATGGCACGGAGCGACAATTAACTCGCACGCATTGCAAAGCCACTTACATTTAAAATTAACAGATGAATATCGTTCCCATACTCTCAATGAAATTCTTTTCAAATAACAATTTTACATGTAACAATAAATACCCTCTTCAAGTAATATACAAAAGTCAAAATAATGTTGACTTTGAAAACTTGTGGCTAGAAACAATAAATAATGACTAACTTGTTATTAGTAACTAGTACCACTAAAGGTTACATGTAAGGTGGACATGTTACAATATCAATGTGAGTTTAAAATTTGGTTAGACTAAGTGTAAAAATAACAAGGAAATATTTTAAGTTAAATTCTAACTTAAAATTACACAATTTAAGAGAATACTTGCGTGAAATTTGGCAAGTAGGCCATAAATGCAAGGGCTGAGTATTCTTGATTTCTTAAGAGTTTTTAGTTATTTATACTTTATGATTTAAAACGTGGAAGATAATGTTTTATGTATGTTTCTACTTAGACCTAGAAGTTCTCGACCCATACTCATTGGTTTTTCCCTCCTTAGAGAGAATAGAGGTGATCATTCCCACCATACTTTGGCTTGTTAGTGTTGGTCTCATTTTTCACTATCTCCACCCATCCATTACCTTCCAATTATGTTTATATCCCGACCTACTACTTGACTTGTGGCATGGAGGACCTTTCCCCACTATAGCTTCTTTGTTGGATAAGCTTCCCTGTTTATTTGTGTCTCGGCTCTGAGTTTCCTAGGTTGTGTAGGCTAAACCTGAAACAAATAGCGTTGCCATTAATACAATGTATATGGAAATGAAATGAATATATTGTGAAGAGCCCATTCATGAAAAGAAGTGTTTTTGAACATACATGAATGTAAGGCAAGCCTAATGAAATTGACTTTGAAGTGTAAATGTGAAATGTAAACCGCATATAACAAGTGTTTTTAAACACGCATGGAGCATGAAGCCTTAAGAAATAAAAATCCGTGTAACAAATGTATGGATCAAGGCTATGGAAACTCGAAGGCCCAAAAAGCAATGGTTCTTAAAAGTTATATCTAAAGATTGCGGGCCTCACTTGTATTTGATATGGATTGTGAGCATTTTTCAAGGTGAATAAGCACCTCTGAGCGTAACTTACCCATTTGTGAGACACTGCCATCCCCTGTATTATTGCTTGTCCAGCATATGCTAAAGTGAGTATCCCCTTTCCATATCCAAAGTGTGAGTATCAAGTTGGTAGTCACCCTTTAGCCTAGCCTTTTGATTTTTAGCCTTCATCCTTCACTAGCAAATTGATTACAAAAATGAAGTGAGTATGGTCTTGAAAGTTGGGTCTAAGCCATAATAATTAACAAAATTTTATATATTTGGTTGGTAGATCGCTAGTGAAATGATTACTGCTTGTTATAATTGTTACTTGAATGATTTGTAGAGCATGTCTTAACCTCTAACACTAGTAGCAGTGTGATGTTAGCCTAGGTCATGTTGACTGGGTATTCAACATTATTTGATCATTTACAGATTATTATTATTTTATCTGTCTGGGCATATTAGATATTGTACATGATCATGCAGAGATCTGTAGGGTGTATGAGTATACACCTTAGATGGATTTGGGCTCTTTGAGTCCAATGAAACAGTTTATTTTTTAGTTTTGGGTAGTTACAGTGATGATTTGTTTCAGTATACCATTTTGGTGCAGTTTTGCCATGTTAAATGACCTGTCAAAGCAGAAGGATGATTTGATTGGTTTACCTAGGACGCAGTATGAGGAGGGGGTGGTCCAGCCACTTGTTTTTACCATTATACCCCCCTCCCAGAGAGCCTAGTCGGCTCAGTTGGACAACGCACATTTTATATCGTAAAGTATGGGTCAGGAACTTCTAGGTCTAAGTAGAAACATACATAAAACATTATCTTCCACGTTTTAAATCGTAAAGTATAAATATAAGTTTCCACATGGATACCTTATGCACACAAAACTTTATAATAACGAGAACACATTGCAATCTTCAAGTATTGAGCATACACGCAACGACGATGGAATCAAATCAAAAGCTTAATCTTCTTAAAATTACACAATTTAAGAGAATACTTGTGTGAAATTTGGCAAGCATGGCAATAAATAATCTTCTTAAAATTACAAAATTTAAGAGAATACTTGTGTGAAATTTGGCAAGCATGGCAATAAATGCAAGGGTTGTGTATTCTTGATTTCTTTAGACTGATGCTAACTTTGTATTATTATTTTTATTTAAATATGCATTTCCACATGGCTACCTTATGCACACAAAACTTTATAATCACAAGAACACATCACTAATATTCAAAGTATTGAGCATACACACAACGACGACATAATCAAATCAAAAGCTTAATCATCAAAGTATCATGGACGAGTAGACATGCAACGGTGGCAAAATAAAATCAAAAGCACATTGGTATTATTAACAATAGCTTGGTTGCTAGTGCTACTATTAACTTAGTCGCTCTAACTTTTAGGCAGGGGCTTGTTGCTTCATAACTTTCCTTGTTTAAGTAGTCTTTTTACAAATGAATGATATAGGGTATAAGGTATGAAAAACTGTGACCATATATGAAGGGTTATTAAAGAGATTCTTTACAACTTCAATATCCAAAAGTCCCATTGCATTCATTGAAGCCTAGCTATCACCTAGTGGAATCAAGACATATCAAAGGGGTATTAGAAATTTTTTAAGGGAAGGAAAATAAGGGCATTTTAGAGTGTGCTTGCTAAAACTGTACATTGAAGAAGTGGGTCACTCACACTTAGTGCACCCACTTTGTGATCATAGTATTCAATGAAAATAAAATCAAGTTTAACGGTGAAAAAATAAATAATCCCTGATACTTACACAAAGTATGCTATTGCTTTATTAAAACTTAAGGGTTATATTCAAGGAAGGGATATTAGCATCGAGAGTGAGCTAAACTCTAGATGATTTGTACCTTCTTCGACAATTTTTGTTGGAATCTGGCGATAGGGAAATCACTGAAATTGCGATTTAGGTTCATTGGAATTGCAATTTTGATGGCAGGAATGGATTTAGTGACCTCGATTACCCGTGGTTCACTCACACTTAGTGCACCCACTTTGTGATCATAGTATTCAATGAAAATAAAATGAAGTTTAACGGTGAAAAAATAAATAATCCCTGATACTTACACAAACTATGCTATTGCTTTATCAAAACTTAAGGGTTATATTCAAGGAAGGGATATTAGCATCGAGAGTGAGCTAAACTCTAGACGTTTTGTACCTTCTTCGACAATTTTTGTTGGAATCTGGCGATAGGGAAATCACTGAAATTGCGATTTAGGTTTGTTGGAATTGCAATTTTGATGGTAGGAATGGATTTAGCGACCTCGATTACCCTTGGGGCACCTCGATTATGCAATTACAACAACCTAAAACTACCATTTCAGCAATTTGAACCGAATTTTGGTGGGAAAAATAGTAGGAATCTGGGTGCAAATCGTCTAGAGTTTACCTTACTATTTAGCGTCGCTATTTGTCCAATTGAAGAGAAAAGTTACATTAACATCAACTTGGTGAATCAATTGTTAATTCTAGAGCCAAATTTAATTGAAAAGAAAAACACTTTTGGTGAAAAGAAATATGAAGTTAAGAACTTACATCTAACAATGGATGACTATAAATTCATATCGAAATTTGATACTACAACAATGTATCAAAGAGATGTTGACATAATTCTAGGTTCAACCTAGATGGAAACATTGGGTACCTTCATATTAAACATGGAGAAGAGAATTTTGACAATTTTCTGTAAGAAGAATATATCCTTCTAAGGCTTTACAATGAAGTAATTCTCAGAAGCTCCCTCATAAAAAGAACTTAAATATGTCTCAAATGTGATCCTTCAAGATATAAAATGTCAATACAAAAGATGCAGAAAGAA
The DNA here is from genome assembly GCA_001517045.1 of Pseudotsuga menziesii. Lineage (NCBI taxonomy): Eukaryota > Viridiplantae > Streptophyta > Pinopsida > Pinales > Pinaceae > Pseudotsuga > Pseudotsuga menziesii. Next base: position 588,138 of record LPNX010932900.1, read on the forward strand.
TTTGACAAGGTTGTTGCTGCTAAAGATGAAGAAATTTCTCATCTAAAAGATCATAGTAAAATATCACTTGCGCAAATGAAGAATTCAAAGGATAAGAATTCGAAATAAATAACTTAGGGTGGACAAGATCAACCCAAACTATCATGGTAGTGGGCGTCAATTATCTCAACATCTATGGATATTATGGCATTGGGCAACAATTAACTCAACATGTGTGGATATCATGGCACTGGACAACAATCAACTCCCATGCATTGCAAAGCCACTTACATTTAAAATTAACAAATGCATATCGTTCCCATACTATCAACAACATTCTTTTCAAATAACAATTTTACATATAACAATAAATACCCTCTTCAAGTAGGATACTAAAGTCAAAATAATGTTGACTTTGAAAACGTGTGGCTAGAAACCATAAATATTGCCTAACTTGTTATTAGTAACCACTAAAGGTTACATGTAAGGTGGACATGTTATAAGATCAATGTGAGTTTAAAATTCGGTTAGACTAAGTGTAAAAATAACAAGGAAATATTTTAAGTGAAATTCTAACTTAAAATTACACAATTTAAGAGAATACTTCCGTGAAATTTGGCAAGCATGGCATAAATGCAAGGGCTAAGTATTCTTGTGTGAAATTTGGCAAGCATGGCAATAAATAATCTTCATAAAATTAGAAAATTTAATAGAATACTTGCGTGAAATTTGGAAAGCATTGCAATAAATGAAAGGGATGTAGTATTCTTGATTTCTTAATATTGATGCTAACATTGTATTAATTTTTTTATTTAAATATACAGTTCCACATGGCTTCCTTGTGCACACAAAACTTTATGATAACAAGAACACATTGTTAATATTCAAAGTATTGAGCGTACACGCAACGACGACGGAATCAAATCAAAAGCTTAATCCTTAAAGTATCATGGACGAGCATACATGCAACGGTGACGAAATTAAATCAAAAGCACATTGCTATTATTAACATTAGCTTGGTTGCTAGTGCTACTTGTTGTGAATATTTCATTAATATTATTATTTATAAATAAATAGATTATTAAGTTACTAGTGAAAGGGTGTAACCCTTCACTATGCTTGCTTAAGCCTTATAAATGTGAGCTTTATTGTAATTTTATAACCATCATCTATCAAATTATTTCTTTATTATTATTCATCATGAAAGTCGGATTCGACTCTTAACAGTCCAACCAGATACGGTTGTACCAAGTGGTATCAGAGCAGATTCGCTCATTCGACACTAAGATCAGATTCGGCTCATCCACTCCCTCTTCTCCCCGCTGCTCCATCACCTTTGCCCCTCTTTTCTCTAGCCACTCGTCCAGCCGCTCTCGCTGCTCTCCACCCTCTTCACGACAACGTTGCTGCCACTCCACCACCATCAACCGCCGCTCTCCAGCGTCTCTTCCCTCCTGCGCTCCCATTTCTTCTACGCTACCACACGCTCGTTGCATCCTCGCTACATCTCACGTCGCTGCCAACCCATCACCTCTCCCGCTGCTCCTGCTCCACGTTGTTGCCCTCATGCCTTTTACACGCTCCTCCATCTCCAGCCTGCTTCCGCCCACCCTCCTCTACTCCCACTCCCCCACGACATAGCCCACGCTCCTCCACCTACGCGTTGCGCTCTCCTCCACATGCAACGTCCTCCTCCCCCCATCGCCCATCCTGCCTGCTACACCCTCCCACCCTTCGGTTCTGCGCATCACTGCCTCCCTCCTCCAACCCTCTGCCCTGATCGTTGCTTGTATCATCCATTGCCCGCACCCACCATTATGCAACCAAGCCTATCCACACCTTCAAACATCCACCAACTCCACGCGAACCCTAAAGCGTGCAAAAAAAAAAGTTTTTAATTAAAAATTAAATATTATATATAATAACAATATATTATTATTATAATATTTATTTTTAAAAAATTTCAAAAAAACTACATACCAAAATATTATATAGTTTATAAAAAACAATAATAATATTAATTAATTAATATTTATTATTATTCAAACAAAAAAATTCCACCCTCACAAGTCAAAATAGCGTCGAACTACACACCTCTGCATACAAGGTCCAAGACCATAGCGGAACTAAAAAACCAAATCGAAAAAATGAAGAAGGACATCAAGTCCATCGTCGCTAACCAAAAAAGATTGAAGGAAGAAATGAAAAATAACAATACAATGCTTAAGAAAGAAATTAAAGACGAAGTTGTTCTGGTACTAGAAAGTAGGCTGGATGAAAATTTTGACATCCTGAACAAGAAACAAAAAGACTTGGATGACAAAATGAGTACCATGACTCAAAACATAAACACCATAACATAGAACTTGAGCACCATGACACAGAACCATAATACATTAATGGAGGTTTTTGCAAGAACTAATGCCTAGTACAGACCATGTCAGAAGTCCAAACATGTTAGATGCCTCATTTCATGTTTCCACACAGGAAACACTTGCCAAGAATCAAGAAGATTTGCAAAAAGAAATAAAGATTACCAATGCAACGCTTAAACAAAAGATAGAAACAAAAGTACTGCCATATATGGAGGCACGATTAAACAACAAAATAGATGCTATCAGTAAGATAGTAGAGAATGAAGTTCTTAGGTTGGAGAGGGAGCGTTGCGCGCGTTAGGGTTGGAGCAGCTGCAGCTTTGAGAGAGAGCATTCATGGCAGCACCCGGGGGAGGGGAGGTCGCCCCCCCCCCCCCTTCAAGTTCGGATGAGGAAGCCTTTCGAAGGCTCCTCAGTAGCAGAGGTAAGAAGACCTCTCCTCCGGAGATTTCAAAATTTATCAAGAAGTTGAGGAAATTCCTGAAATCGCCCTTCCTGAAGAAAAACCAATGAAGATAGCTCTGGCGTTGGCTAAGCAAGGCCTCGTGGGTTAGTTTATGGGCTTATGGCCCTCCACCAAGTCTACAGATGACTGGATACAGAGAAATTGGAAGCCCAACCTGAAACAGGGAGTAACTTGTTACCCTGTTGGGAGAGGGTTCTTTGTGTTTGAATTCATCTCAGAAGAAGATCGAGACTTAATCTTTAGAAATGGCCCCTACTTCATGGGGACGCAGGGATTATACCTGAATAAATGGACACCAGATTCTGACCCCTCGGTCGATCTCCCCAAAGAAGTGTCGGTGTGGGTTAGGCTTCCTAATCTTCCTATGCATTGTTGGGATTTCGACTCACTGCAGAGAATAGGGAACGGAGTCGGACGTTTCATTGACAAAGCCGATAATAAGGGACAATACACCTGCGCCAGAATGTGTTGAAGTTGATCTTGAAGCTGGCCTTCCTGAGGCAGTAAAATTAACCGTTGGATCTTGGACTCATTACCAGAAGTTGGACTACGAGCACCTGCCCTTCAAGTGTAGGAATTGCCAAGAGCATGGCCACTTCCAAAGACACTGTCCCAAACTGGCCGCTGGGAAAGAAGATGCTGAAGGATGGCAGAAAGTAAAGAAAGGGAAAACCTCTAACAATGCCAAAAGCAAGGAGAAAACGGCCCAGGAACCCCCAAAGGAAGGCAAATCAAAGCCTATTCCCCAGGAAACTCCTAATGAAGTTCAAACCCCCACAAACGTTCTAGAAGTTGAAGAAGTTCGGGCGCCACAAGCCCCAACCGATCCAATCCCTCAACCTGTTGTCTCCAGTCCGGCAAAGGAACACATTAGTTTGGGTTCGGAAACAGGAGTTGAATCCTCTGAGGAAGGAGATACTAAAGTAAGCAGTCCGTTAGGTACCCCAGACCAGCCAAAGCGTGGATGGAAGACTGAGAAGAAGAGAAGGGAAGAGCAGTCCTACAAGGATGTGGTTCAAGGCTCACAGCATACAATTCCAGAAATGATGAATACCAGATCGAGGATGAAGCTAGGAAAGACCCCGAAAGGGGGTCATCCCTCTCATCCAGGTAAATAATGCAATACGTCTCCTGGAACTGCAGAGGACTAGGCATCACTCTAAAAGAAGAAGCTATAAGGGATTTAGTAAGAGTAATGAGGCCTGAAGTCCTCCTAATCCAGGAGACGAAACTGGAGGAGGATGCTCTCCTCCGAGCAAGTAACTCGTTCTGGAAGAAAGGCCCGGGTAGGGCTGTGAGTGCAAGAGGAGCTTCGGGAGGTTTAGCAACGTTTTGGGACTCCGCAAAGCTCGAACTAGTAGAAGAAGAAGGAACCACTCACTGGTTATTCACCAAGCTGCTCCATAAAGAATCCGGTCATCTGGTAGGCCTTTTTAATATGTATGTTCTTGTTTCATTTGTTGAGAAAAAAGAGTGTTGGGATTCCTTAAAACTGTCTCTCAACCATCATAACCCTGAAACTTTAGTAGTGGCTGGAGATTTAAATGTAACCCTTGCTCTGGCCGAAAAAAAAGGGGGATCAATAGTCCGGGATCCTGCAAGAGAGTGGGTGGAAGAGTTGATGCTGGATTGGGAACTTGAAGATATCATACCTGACAGTGGAAAGTTCACCTGGTCCAATAAAAGGACAGGACCTGGTCACATAGCTGCCCGTCTAGACCGTTTCCTTATTCATTCCTCTTTCCTAACCCTTGGACTTATGGCGACCTCCAAGATTCTCCCGCATTACACTTCTGATCACAAACCAATTTCGCTCTCCCTTTCTCCTAGGAAAAATTTAGGTCCTATCCCCTTCCGGTTTAGCCCAATTTGGGTAAATCAGGAAGGCTTCCTTAACCTTGTGTCTAAATCCTGGAATGAACCTGTTTATGGATCCCCCTTTTATGTCTGGGAAGGAAAGCTCAGAAGACTCAAAGCTGATCTGAAAGCTTGGGCTAAAAGTCTAAGCTCTCCTCCGGCTGAAAGGAAAAGAATTCAGAAGGCCTTGGAACGGCACCAATTGGTCTTGGAAGAGTCCCCAATTACTCCTGCCTTGCTCAACCGGGAAGCTGAGCTTCAAAGGAAGTACCACAAAGCTTGTAGAGAAGAGGAAATCTACTGGAGAGTCAAATCAAGGACGCTTTGGCTTCAAGCTGGAGACAAAAACACTTCGTTCTTTCACAAGCAAGCCCAAGCTAGAAAAATCTATAACTCCATTAATGAAATTCAAATGCAAGACCAAGTCATAAAGGATTTTAGTGGCATTAAGGAGGTAGCTCATTCCTTTTTCAAAAATATCTATTCCGCCCTGGATCTGGAACCACTGGACCCGAATTCCTATCCTCTCTCAGAAATTCCAAATTTGATCAATGATGATGACAACCTGCTGTTGAATAGCCCTGTTAGTATTCGTGAAATCAAGAAAGCCCTCTTCAAAATGGATCTTGACAAAGCTCCTGGGCCGGATGGATTTACAGCCCGGTTCTACATTTCTTGTTGGGACATTATAAAAAAGGACTTGTACAGATGGTCAAGAAGTCTCAGAACTGTACCAAGTTGGGTGGCAGCACCAACTCTTCGTTCTTGGCTCTCATTCCAAAACAAAAAGGCACTAAGAACTTTAACAGATTTAGGCCTATCTCCCTATGCAATACGGGATACAAAATCATTACCAAAATAATGGCTAACAGACTCAAAAGAATCCGGCCTAAATTGATACCGGAAAATCAAGGTGGGTTTGTGAGAGGAAGACAGATTCTGGATAACATTATCTTAGTCCAAGAAGCCATTCATACCAGCTACATGAAAAAAGAGAAGGGTATGGTGGTAAAGTTGGACCTAGCCAATGCTTTTGACAGAGTCAAGCACGATTTCCTTTTTCCAGCCATGAGAAACTTTGGGTTCAGTCAGAAATTCATAGAGTGGGTCAAAGCTTGCATATCAGCCCCTTGGATTGCCCCTTTGGTTAATGGTCGTCCTGCCAACTTTTTCCAGGCCTCAAGAGGTTTAAGGCAAGGTTGCCCTCTTTCCCCTATGCTCTATGTCATCCAAGCCTCCGTTCTAAGCTTCCAATTGAATAGATGTCTCCAAAACAGGTGTCTCTCAAGCATCAGAATCGTCCCAAAGGTCAAGGATGTAAACCACGCCCAGTTCGTTGATGATACACTTTTGTTGGGAGCTGCCAACCTTAATACATCAAGGAAATTTAAAACAGAACTTGACTACTACAGAGACAGCTCTGGAAGTGAAATAAACTTTCATAAAAGTAAGATCTATGGCTGGAATTGCTCTCCTCGCGAAATGCTGGAGTTATCTCGGATTCTTGAAATGGAAGGCATTACAATTTGGGACACTTTTACCTACCTGGGCATTCCAATTTTCAAAGCTTTCCCTAGAGTTGTCCATTGGCTGCCCCTTCTGGACAAACTAAAAAACAAGATCCATGCGTGGGGGGCAAATTGGCTCAACAAAGCAGGTAAAGTTATTTTGATGAATTATGTCCTTACCAGCCTCCCAATCTATCAATGCTCGGTTCTTTTAGCCCCCAAAGCCATAACAAACAAAATAGATGAACTGCTCCGTCGCTTCCTCTGGGAAGGTGGTTGAAACTGTGAAAAGAAGCTTCACCTAGTGAGCTGGGACAAGGTCACGAAGCCAAAGATGGAGGGGGGCCTTCAAATCAGAGATGTGGCTACCCAAAACCTAGCCATGGGTGGCAAAATTCTTTGGAACATGATCACTGGGAAAAGAACTTGGAGCAAGCAAATACTCCGGAAAAAATATTTCACAGGAGACAAGGAGAGATGTCTTGAGAAGCCCACAAAAGTGCAGAAAGGATCCCCGATCTTCTCTCTCTGCAAAAGGGCCTTTCTTTACTTCATTTCAAAACTCACGTGGATTCCGGGAAACGGGGCAAAAATAAGAATCTGGGAGGATTCTATCCTTGGGGATCAGCCACTCAATGGGTTAAACGAACTGGGAAACATCAAAGCTTGGCTTCTTTCTAAAAACTGCAGCACTCTGTGGAACATATCTTCCTGGAATAACGATGACAAAGAATCCTGGGAAAGCTGGAACCTAGGAGATTATCCGGACGAGCTCAAGGAGGAAGCTTCAACTCTGCTGGAATTCCTTCAAAGGAAGTCGCCCTTTAGTGCCAGATCCAAAGATAAGCGGGGTTGGGGTTCATGCTCGGGGAAATACACAGCAGCTGCTGGCTACTCTACTATTCTGGAATTGCCTTGGGTCCCTCCCAATCCTGCCCCGTGGAAAGCTCTTTGGAACTTCCCATCAATTCCTAAAGTTGATATTTTCATATGGACTTTGCTTCACAACAGCATATTGACCAGTGAAAACGTAAAGAGGAAAGGCTGGGAAGGGCCCTCCCGTTGCCCTCTGTGTAACCGGGCTGAAGAAACTGCCGAGCATCTTTTCATTACCTGTGACTTCACTAAAGAAGTTTGGAGGCTTATTTAGGGTCCGTCTCTTTAAGACTGCCAAATTCAGTAACAGAGCTTATAAGAAGCTGGAACTCCCTTTCTCCCTTCAATCTGAGCAAGAAAAATCTCCTCAATCTCACTTGGATGTGGACCCCCAAATTTTTGTGTTGGAAGATCTGGCTGGAGAGGAACAACAAAATTTTTAAGGAGGAATGCAGACTCCCTCCTCAAGTGGCTATCAAAGCTCGGACTATGCTATCAGAAGCCTTAAGCACTAAACCTTTCATCAGAAATTCGACTACCCTCTCTTCTGAAGAAGAACGTTGGCTTAAGGAGTTCAATCCGAACCAACAAAGCATTGAAGCAATCAAACCTCCTCAAAAGACAAATTGGGAAATTAGGTTGGATGATCAGGATTTCATTAAGTGGAGGTCAGCCCTCGATGAATGATGCCTCTTCTTTGTCGGGGCCTTGAAAGGGAATCCTAGTCAAGCTGGAGGAGGAGGCATCATCTTTGAGCCCTCTGGCAAACTCCACCTGTCCTATGCATGGGGCCTAGGATACGCCTCCAACAATCAAGCTGAGTATCTGGCGCTGTGGCAAGGCCTAAACCAAGCAGGGAAGCTGAACATCCAGAAGCTTACTATCTTTGGTGACTCCAGACTGATTGTTAAAGCGTTACACACTAAGAAGGTGCCAACGGATATTAACCTTGCCCAAACGTACAGGAAAGTCCTTCTCCTTCTGTCGCACTTCAGAACTTATAAGGTTTATCACGTTCTAAGGAATCTAAACAGTCTAGCGGATGCTGAGGCTAATCGTGGTACTCTTCTGAGCAAGAGCCAGCTGATTGTCAATGGAGAAACTTCAAATCACTCGTTTCCCTGAGGCTAAGGCTGCCCTAGCCCTGTCTCATCACGTGGGAAATTCAACAACAATTGAAGGAACTAGAATTGATATGACCCAGCACAGTATTTGCCAGACTGACATAAACTACCGCTCAGAGATTCGCCATCTATGGCATGCCAGGCTTGGATCACGGGTTTTGGCAGGTCACAAGAAATATAGAAGGAGCCATCTGAAGTCAATCCCCCGCATTACTACCAGTCGCGCGAATTTGCAGGATACAGAAGAGGAGCAGCGTTACAGCTTCAAAAGAAATGGAGTCGTCATCCAAGCCATCTCCTTCTCCAAGGGAGAGGCTCGACTCGCTGAAAATAGCGTTGGAGAGTGCCAGAGCAACCACAAACCAGTGGAAATGGGAATCGCTGAACAATGAGATTCAGGATCTAAGGGAAGAATTAACCGAGGACCTCCAGACAGGCTTCAAGGACGTCGCCAACACCACTGGCAATCTAGGACAGCGTCTCTGCAAGCTGGAAAAACAAATCGAAGAGCTAGTCAAGGCGATCAGCAAGATTTCGGATGCTGCAGCAGAGGCAATCTCCAAGATCGGCTAAGGCATGACATCTCTGATGGGTTTAGTTTGTTAGTCATCAGCTTTTTCACTAGTCTGTTGCAGAAGTTGGTATACAAGACTAATAGTAGTCTAGATTATCACATGATCCAGAACCACCAAAAACTAGATTTCTGGATTTTGTTAACTAAGGATATGTGTGTTAAGCTAGAGATGAAGCTTAGTATAGTAGATTCGAATATGTACTGTAAAGGCCCTGGCAGCCCCTCTACCAGACTCTAAATAAAATTTTAACCGTTCTCGTAAAAAAAAATAGATAGTAGAGAATGAAAATGCTAAAACTCACCACCAACAACGAAGCAATTCAAATATGTCGGTTGCATCGTCCAATAGCTCTGAGCCACCATCAAACCATAAAGCAAAAGGAAATCAATATCGCCCTTACATAGTGTACCCACCTAAGGAAAAAATTGAGTTGTCGAAATACAATGGAAGTGAATACCAATGCGTTGCCTGGCTAAACAAAGCGGAAGAATACTTTGACATTTACAATATTCAATCTGATGAAGAGAAGGTGAAATATGTGTCAATGCATATGGAAGGGTACGCCTATAATTGGTACTTTTGGTGGAAGAGAGACAATTTTTCCTACACCTGGAACTTGTTCAAAAATGATTTTTTTAATAGGTTTCAAAGAATCATAAAAGATGATTTTTTCAATAAACTTACCATATTACAACAGGCTGGAAGCGTTGAGGAATTCACACATCAATGAGAATCCTTATCGACACTAGTATTTGGGTTGTCTGACAAACAAAGACTCGAAACCTATTTAGGAGGTCTTAAACCATACCTCCAAAAAGAATTAAAGTTGCATGACATACCTAACATAGAAGTAGCAAGACAAAGTGAAAGCCGTCGAACGCAAATTGGAAGGAATAAAAACAAGAGGCGATAACCATTATCAACAAGAAAAAGAAACACAATGTAGGAACTGTGAAGATAATTGGTCACCCGGTCATCAATGCCACAAACCTCAATCAATGCCTATGAAATTAAAAATAGGTCGAAAACATCTAACAATTATTCTGATAATAGAAAAAAGAAGAAAAACATATGTCGTCGATGCAGTGATGACTGGACCCCAGGGCATAAATGTAGGAACTATCAGACAATACAGTGCAGAATCATCAATGGAAAGGAAGTGCAAGTCTCTGCACAAGAAATCTCGTCCGATTCTAATACTGACACTAAATCAGATTGAAGGACGACATTAGGAAAATACTCAAGCTTTGAGGACAAAGCTTTTCCAAGGGGAAGGCAATGTTGTGAATATTTAATTAATATTATTATTTATAAATAAATAGATTATTAAGTTACTAGTGAAAAGGCGTAACCCTTCACTATGCTTGCTCAAGCCTTATAAAGGCGAGCTTTATTGTAATTTTATAACCATCATCTATCAAATTATTCCTTTATTATTATTCATCATGAAAATCGGATTTGACTCTTAACCGTCCAATCGAATACAGTTGTACCACTATTATTAACTTAGTTGCTCTAACTTTTAGGTAGGGACTTGTTGCTTTGCAACTTTCCTTGTTTAAGAAATCTTTTTACAAAGGAATGATACACGGTATAAGGTATGAAAAATTGTGACCATATATGAAGGGTTATTAAAGAGATTCTTTACAACTTTGATATCCAAAAGTCCCATTGCATCTATTGAAGTCATGTTATCACCTAGTGGAATCAAGACATACAAAGGGGTATTATAAATTTTTGAAGGGAAAGAAAATAAGGGAATTTTAGAGTGTGATTACCTAACTATACATTGAAGAAGTGGGTCTCTCACACTTAGTGCACCCACTTATCACGAAGAATGCATAAGTTTTGTGATCATAGTATTCAATGAAAATAAAATGAAGTTTAGCAGTGAAAAAATAAATATTCCTTGATACTTACACAAAATATGCTATTGCTTTATTAAAACTTAAGGGTTATATTCAAGGAAGGGATATTAACATCTCGAGTGAGCTAAACTCTAGATGATTTGCACCTTCTTCAATAGTTTTTGTTGGAATTTGGCAATGGGGAAATCGTTGAAATTGGGATTTGGGTTTGCTGGAATTGCAATTTTGATGGAAAGAATGGATTTAGCGACCTCAACTACCCTTGGGACACCCCAATTATGCAATTCTAGCAACCTAAAACTACCATTTCAGCAATTTCAACTGAATTTTGGCCCAAAAAAACAGTCGAACTTTGGGTGCAAATCGTCTAGAGTTTACCATACTCTTTAGCATCATTATTTGTCCAATTGAAGAGAAAAGTTACATTAACATCAACTTGGTGAATCAATTGTTAATTCTAGATCCAAGTTTAATTGAAAAGAAAAACACTTTTGGTGAGAAGAAATATGAAGTTAAGAACTTACATCTAACTGGATGACTATAAATTCATATCCAAATTTGATGTTACAACAATGGTTCAACCTAGATGGAAACATTAGGTACCTTCATATTGAACATGAAGAAGAAAATTTTGACAATTTTCTGTAAGAAGAAGAATATAACCTTGCAAGGATTTACAATGAAGTAATTCTCAGAAGCTCCCTCATAAAAAGAACTTAAAGATGTCTCAAAGGTGACCCTTCAAGATATAAAAGGTCAATACAAAAGATGGAGAAAGAATTTGACAAGGTTGTCGTTGCTAAAGATGAAGAAATTTCTCGTTTAAAAGATCATAGTAAAATATTACTTGTGCAAATGAAGAATTCAAAGGATAAGACACTGCAATCAAAAGTTAGAACATGAGAATCAAGATTTTAAGAAGAAAGTAAGAAACCTTAATCAAAGGTTACTTGAACAAATCAAAGGGTTAAAGGATGAGAAACCGAAGAATTGAAAACTTAAAAGTAAATTCAAATAGTCAGAAAATAATAAAGAACTTTATTGCCTAAGGAACCATAATCAAATCTTACTTTGTACAAATTAAAAAGTTGAAGGATGAAAAAAAACACAACAAAAGTTAGATCAACTTGTCAATAAAGAGTCACTAGTCAACAAATAAACAATGGTCGATCAATTGAATCAAGAAAGTTAGTAGATGTGAAAATCCAAACCTTGGAGAAAGGAACTGTTGACGGCCCAGGCTTGTAGGTTGCTAGAAAATCTACAAGGCAGTCAACACAAGGAAATAGTCCAACAAGAAAGGCGTCGAATCAATCCTACGCAGAGACGATTCTATCCCCGAGTTGTTTGGGATGACTAGATCCTATGGATACAAGGCCTCCACTGGCACAAAGGTTTTCAGATCTCTAAGATCTACTCTTAGGACGAGTGGGAAAGATTTAAAGTGATTGGACTCAAGGCTATAGCTGTTCAAGAAAACTTAAACAGTGTGCGTAACAGATTTTGACAAGGCAGTTGTAAGATATAATAGATAACTAGAAACTGATTACTCAACATACAGAAATGCAAATCAAGTTCAATTTCCTTAATCAGCTTCAAATAAAACTAAACAATGACAATTGCAAAGCTCTATCCAAAATGTTATAGATGTACAACATGTCCTATTAGGTAATACCAATTAACAAATTAGTAGCAGGGATTAATCAATAGTTATTAGCTGCAAAACAGAGCATGTGAATTAAATGAAGACATTCATTAAACACACATTTTATGTGTCAAGATCGTAAAGAGAAATATGTACATAAACTAACACATCAGTAGACAAGCACCCAATAATCAGTATGCCAGATAGATGGAAGAAAGACTAAAATTCATGAAAGACATTTGATGAATAACCACATAACATAGCATAAATAACAGTGTAATTTTATTCACTTGCAAAACATTACAAAGTACAAAATTACAAGCTTTCCTAGTATGTGCTTGTTAGTCTTCTCTCCTATAGAGTTCTCCGAGGCTTAATCCCGCTAGTTCCCCCCTTTACTTGGGAAATACCCTCCCTTTAAATAATGTTACAAAATTTACAAAAAAGGAAATTTCCCAAGATCTGAAATTACAAAATATTTTGGTTTCATGGTTTGCCAAGGGCGGAACACCACTTGGCATAAGCATCCATCAAATCTTGGATATCCGAAAACTGAGCATTTTCCAAATGCAATTGAGCTTTGCATATCAAGGATGTGATATCCCTTTTTCTGATCTTTGGCCATTCTTTAAGGAAAAGACCAATCCTCATTAACGAAGCAAGAGGAGTCTTAATCTAGTGCTTGATCTCCTCCACAGTAAGTTGAGTCATCTCCATGATTTGCTCTTCTTTAGCAAAATCCCTCTCAAGTTGTTCCAATTTCAGCTTCGGAGGCATAGCCTCATTGATAGGATCTAAGAATGGTTGATCCAGATACCCAAGCATTGTTTCTAAGGCAAACCACCTCCTTTTGCAGACCACTTGTCCATCTTTAATGATGGATTCCACGAGATCACAAATGCTTTCCCATGTTTCAATGACCACCTCAATCTTCTTAAGCTTAAGCTTATCCAGTATTGGAAGATCTTCTGGTCTTTCTTTAATATACTTCTGCCAGTCTATAATGAGATCATAAGCTTTGAAGGCTTCATGTCTTCTTTTTTTATGATCATTGAGGACATCTGACTGATGCTCAAATGAGTTGTACAGCTATTGCATCTAATTAAATCCTTTATACAAATTAACCATGCCTTGATAAAATTGATCTTGTACACTCCGCATGCTAATTGTTTAAACTCCTCTTCTGTAAATTTAGCGAAAGAAGAGATAGAAGATGCAAGCTGCAGGTCCTTGAGTTGTTGTTCAAATGTGGAAATTTTGTTTGCATGTTGGTCAGCTAAGAGATCAGCCTTCTCAAGCTACTGCTTCAGATAATCATGCTTCTTTTGGAGCTGATCTAACTTCTCTTCATATTCCTCTTTGAGAAGTTGCATCTCCTGCCTGTGGTGTCCCTCGACTTGATCTAGGTCTTGTTTGGCCCTTTGTAGCTATTGTTCCTTGTCCTGAAATTCTTTATTCAGCTGGGATACTGAATCAAAATTTATACCAGCAAAAGCTCCCATGGCAGCTGCTATATCCAAGGCTTCATGTTTGGTGTCGGAGGAGTCCCTTTTCCAAATAATCTGGTTAAGGGCCACCACTTGCTTAATTGTTCCGTCTCTTGTTCTCTTGGGTCCTTTCTTAACCACAACTTTCTCTTTCCTGCTCCAAAAATACTTCCCAAGAGAAACCACTGCATCCTCACCAAAATCTGCCATCTCCTCTGTAGTTGAGATGGTTCCTTCTTGAACGGTGACCAGAGGCTCAGGCTAGGATTGAGAAACAGGGACTTCCACACTAATGGGTGAAATAATAATAGGGGGTGTAGGAATAAAAGGAGCAAGGGATGAAGGAATAGAGGTGGGGATAGATGTAGCAATTTCAGGGGAAGAAATTGTAGAGATGGAAGGGATGTCTAGTTGGGGAAAATCGGAATGTGGGGATGTTGGGGTAATGTGAGGCGGTGAGGAGGTCGAAAGAATAGGTGAAGTAAGGGGGAAGGTAGAGCTAGGTACATCAATTAGCACCGAGGGAGTGCTGGTAGTGGCCAAAAGAATTCGAGATAAATTAATCTCGGAGAAAGAAAGCTGGGGAAATGATGAATCAATAATACTCCCAGATAACTGGGTAGTGGAAATGGATGAAGTCATGGAAGTATAAACATTAATGGGGCAAGTGGAAGGAGTATTTTCCTCCTCCAAGTCACTATGTATCTCATGAATCTCAATGTTAATCTGAGGCAGAGGTTCTACCTGTTGGATTGGAGGAACCTGCATGGGTACTTGTTCCTATGGAGCAGGCTGCACTAGTGGCACTGGTTGTTGCTCTCTATGCACATCTTGAGGTATTGACTGTGGATCAACATTTGGTTCATGTTGTACATGTACCTGTTCAGGAACCAGTTGAGTCTTTTGCTTCTTAGGTCAAGGCTCGGCCACTTATGTTTGTGCCTACAACTGTGAGCTAAGATTTTCAATACTTTTCTTAAACTCTGCGCCTTTGTATAAGGTCTCTATCATGAGAGAAGGTTGGGTTCTTGCATGAATTTCAAGAACTGCTTTACCCTTGTCTTTTGATTTAGTAGCAAGAGCAAAAGAAGAGCTAGTTGCTTGCTCTTTTGCTTCCTTTTCCAGATTATGCCTCTGAAGGTTCTCATCCACTGTCAGTTTTACTTGTCTGAAATGGAGCACGGTATTCTTCAGAGCCATTTGGTATTTAAAGGTATGAGCTTTGACATTGGGATCAACAATCCTACCCAACACCTCTTGGAAATCAATAGTTGCCCTATAAATTGAATCAACAGGTTCACTTTGATGAGCATATTGAATTCTAGAATGCTCATCCACAAAGAGACTAGCCAGATATGACTTAGGCTCATGCATCCTCTTTGGTGTTTTCCCTAGGTTCATCTCAGCAATTTTTCTACCCAAAATAGTTGCGTGAGTGGAATTTTGTAGAACGAGAGATCCCAAGCCCAAGGGAAACTTGGGCCAAGACTTCCTTTTGGACGATGCGAATTTAAGAAAAACCCCATCGACAACAGTCTGATACGCTATCTCCTGTAAAACCATTCGATATGGGACTATTCTATGTAGGAGGTGAACTGTATTGCTGCCCCAAATCCAAATGTAGGAGAAGTATTCTCCCACATACCAGTCACCATGTAGCACAATCAAAGCTCTGGCTCTTTCAGAGAAAGCTGGACGCCTTGAAAATCTTCTGGTACATTGACCCTAGAAACAGGTCACAAATTTCATAAATTCGGTGAACGAAATTGTCCTCCCACGTATCTGAGCAGTAGATATGTATCGGTGGTGAAGTCTTGTTCCAATTCCAACCCATGGCCGGAAACAAAGAAGTTGCGCGAAATGCATCCATAACATAATCGGACATGTAGAAAGTCAGCTTCCTTGTGGTTGGAGTCTTCTGATATTTCTTAATTTCCTCTTTCAAATTCACAGAGAAAATATGTGCCCAGTTAAAAGATTCACCTATAAGCAATAAATGGTGGGCTATGGGAACCCATTCGGCTTTGAACGTTGAACAATAAGGTAATCCGTATAATCTACATAACATAGCCACAAGCAAGGAAAAGGGTTCCCTAAGCCAGGAAACAGGTTAAGAATTGGTTGCTTAGGGACGTATTCAGCTGGGTTTTCCATCCAGGATTTGACTACTTCCTCGAGGTTAAATTGGGACATAGCTGCATCAAGAAATTTGGCACTCAAAAGCTATTGAGGGGACCTAAGGGCATAAGCCCTGGCGAAAACATCTGGAAGGGAGGACGCGACCTGAGTATGAGTATGGTCGTCGAAGGAGCGTTCCTTAGGGTTTGCATTATCCAATGCCCATTTGATAGGGTTGGTGTAGGGCATGAACGGAGGTCGATCTGCAATGCAATGAAGCTAGGAACTGCTGATTTTGGCGTATGCCAGCTGGTCATGGGGTATGGCAGAAAAATCATCATTGTCGAAAATTGAGTAAATCCTGGACCAGTCTAGGTGAAGGGTTTCTGCAACACGCCCGCTGGTGTTAGTGAAAATTCCAGCATTAGGGTCCTTGCTCTTCTACTCTTGGAGAGAAGTCCTAAACCTGGTTTTCATAAACATGTTGGAGGGGATTTTTGACAAAAATTTGGAAACCATGGTTAAAATCTACCACAGTTAAAAATAACAGAAAAACGATCGCAAAGGGTAAGACACTTACCAGTAAAACGCTTGGAGATCAGAAGATTGGTGAGCTTGAACGAGAAAGATGCGCAGTAAAATCTTCAAACGCAATAAAAAACACAAGTGAAATGGTGAATATTTCATCAATTCGAACGAATTAAATAACTCAAGACTCAACGGCAAAATAGATCTAGGCCGTAGATCTGGCGGAAACAGACAGCTGAGATCAAGGCGAAAGACCAAAATGCGGAAGTAAAAAGAGTCGGAAAACTTTGGATTTTATGATTTCCTCATTACAGGTTGCGGAATGCGGTGATGGAATTATTAAAAAAGAAAAATTGTTAAAGTTTTGCAACTGGCAATCCGCAAAGATTTACAGGTTGCAGATCACGGGTAAGCAATGTTGCAAATGATGAATTTAGTAAGTTTCTGCTTCCCGCAATCTGCATTGTGGTTTGCGGTTTGCGGTTTGCGGAACCGAAAGAACAAAAAATTTGCAAAACATGACTTTTTCGCTTTTCGGAAGATAAAAGTTTTATTTTGGAAAATGGCTCGCGTAATACAGATTGCGGGATGCAGGAAAGAGATTCCCAAAAACCTCCAAAAAAAGGACTTCCGCAATCTGTATTGCGGGTTGCGGAAACGCAAAAATATGTGTAAAACAAAAGGGCGCTTCTGAAATCCGCAAAACCAAAAAAACAAGGTTTGTGACGAAATTTTATTAAGGCCAAAACACACTAACATTTTAAGAAATCGCCTAGCAAGATCGTGGCTTGAAAATCCAATTAAAGAATGAGTAGGGCTCCTGTTTTAACAACTTAAAATGGGATTTGTTGTTGCTAGCAACAGGAACCAATACAAGTCAAGTAGACATCAAATATCCATAAAGATGCTATATTGAAATCTTATCAACCAATAAATCACCTTTAGTATCAAAAGATGAAGGTTCCAAAAACAAGACACAAGATAGTAGATACAAGGATGCCTTATAGTCATCGTAATTATAAAGATCATCAACAAATTAACTCAAGATGAAATCAATATGAAAACCTAAGTGAAACTCTATATATTGGAGAGAAACTCAAGTGTGGAATCTTATCATTTCCTAAATCACAAAAGTCATCACCACAAATTGCTGCAGAAAATTGAATTAGAGCGGTCTAACCCTTTCACAATTTAACAGTTTTACTCAATGCTTCGTAACTCATATCGTTTCGTATTGTCAACCATCACAATTTCAGAAATAGAGAATCATTACAAGGCATTACAAACTAAAACAAAGACATAAGCTTGTCCATAAAATGGTTTCAAGACAAAGCATTTCTATAAGGATAGGCAATGTAATGAACATAAATATTAAGTAAGGGACATGACCTATCAAATGTTGTGATTGTTCCCCCCATATTTGTATGGGTGTGTCAGAATGTAGAATTGGGCATGAGAAAGAGAAATTCTGCACACTTTTGGGCCTTCAAGTAACCCTCGGCACGAACAACAAGCTAAAATTTCAGGTTAGGGCCCGGAGAACATAAAGTCGTGAGAAACAAAGTGTGATTCAACCTTGTTGCCAAAGAAGTCCTATCAAATTTGTCGTAATGAAATTTATAATTAGATCTCAAGTTTTTTCTTAAGTTATCAATGCTTGTTTAGGGAAATTCTTACGTAGATGCTAAGTCAGTGCGTTCGCCGATTTTCCAGCTTGAAAATCGAAATTCACCAATTTATTTGGGAGGGCGAATTTTATCGTTAAGTTCGTCGAATTTCATCCTTTACATTTACCGCTAGACTGTCAGTCTCCGTGAAACTTCATACCCTCCCTACAAACGCACCTGCCGTCACTAAATCGTTGTGAGAAATTAAAAATCAAGCGAGGTTGTGCTTCACCTGACGCCCTAGACCGGAACCAGTTAGTGGGAAAACTGTTTCCGTGGACAAACTATTTCGTGGGCCCGTCACAAACCGTTTCGACATTCATGAGAACTGGTTCGTGAGCAAATAGGATCTTGGGCCAGTAGGCTGATGCAAATTGTTTTGATAATCATATTATTTAAATGAAAGGAATTATAATTGTATTTTCCTTTGTCTCCATTGTTCTTTCGGGCCGACCTTGAACTAGGTTTCTTTTAGATTCGATTAGTTTATTATCGTTAAGTTTATTTTTATTATTATTTCTAGGTGGATATACTTTAATGTTTACATTATTATTTATCTTTTTTTGTGAGGTTAGTAGTAATAATTTTAATAATCTTACTCTTAAAGCTAATATTATAAATATTAAAAACCTAATTAATATTATCATTTATGCTAATTTTATTACAAATATTAAAAAACCTAATTGCGTCGAGAGGCACTCTACAGCCGTATGGGGGAGATCTTGTAACGTTATTTTTATCAATAAAAAATAAAAAATAAAATTAATTATAGGCCAAAATAAATGTGGGTAAAAACAACCTAATATGGGGGAGATGTTGTAATCTTCCTACCTAACAAAACAATTAAAAAGTAAAAATTTAATTATCCGCAAAAAAAAGTGGGTTAGAAAAAAAAACACAATATGGAGAAGATGTTTCCTACTTAACAAAATAATGAATTATCCGCAAAAACATGTTGGCCTTGCACATGGTTTTAAAACCATGTGCAAGGCCTTCTAAACAACCCATGGTTTTATTGTACATGGTTTAGGAGGGCCTTGCACATGGTTTTAAAACCATGTGCAAGGCCTCCTAAACAACCCATGGTTTTATTGTACATGGTTTAGGAAGGCCTTGCATATGGTTTTAAAACCATGTATGAGGAGATGTTGTAATGTTAGTTCCTCACAAAATAAAACATAATAATAAATATTATATGTCTGCGATAAATAATATTAAATATTAATAATAAAAATATTATATGTGGACCTTAAATAAAAAGATTGTGTCTTTTTTGTTTGAATTAAATCAATGGCTATATATAGAACACACCAAAGTTGATAGCTCATTGAATGCAATACCTAAGAAGCAGTTTGCGCCTAGAGAGATTTGATCCCTCTCGGCACTTGATAGAGCCTAGGATTTGGATCTAGGCTAGTTAATATGATCATTTGTGTTAATTTTATTACAAATATTATATATGTTATTATTAATAGTTAACATTATACTAAAATTATAACTAATATTAACTCTAGGATTATTAAAACTAATACTAATATTAACATTAGGATTATCAAAACTTACATTAATATTAGCTTAACTAGAACTAATGTTAATACCAAGATTACTAGAAAATACTAGTAAAAATTATCATATATATATATAGTCATTGCTGAATTTAATGCCAATTTTATCACCAAAATTTTCATTGCCTAATTTTAATGTAGTCTAACTGAGCACGAATTTGATCCAGGTGACTTAGCTTAGATGAAAGTAAGATCTGTTACAATGCAAATTGAAGCACAGCTTGGTGTAACTATAACATATCATGTTATTAAATTCAAATGCATTATCAGGTGCAAAGACAATTGAACACATATTAGAGTAACCCTTGGCATGAAGCTCAAACTGTAACTAGCCTAGAGATTGACTATACTACTAGGTATGCAGAGGTCTTGTCATCGACAACTACAAAGGGAGTTGACGAGGCTCCTCCTATGATTTAACGACTTTTCCATTATGCTAGAAACCTGTACCCATTTATAACATATTTTCAAGCATATCTTACTACGTGTAGGAGATTCTATCTTTGCACAAACATTCCCATGGGAATAATCTTATGTCCCTTTTAAAGTTTATGGTTGCTTGCAACTAATTCATGATATTCGTGGATAGTTACAATTCGTTAAATTGCAATCAAAAAATGTGTTTGTGAAATTTCTCAATGCAGTATGGCTATAGAGTGTTGAAAAAAAATTAATTATTGTGATGAAATAACTTGAAATGAACAAGGCAAAACTTGTACAAAAAGTTTGCTGATAGAGTACTTTGGTAAAAGGGTTATTTGGTATCTAATAATTGGGGTATGTCACAAGATCATCGATATTATTATTTTTAACGTGTTCTTTGATCTTTACAGGTGAATCTTGTAACACAATTACTCGCAGATTCTGGGCCTTTCAAGGATGGAATGCTTCAAGTTTAATCTTGAATGGGTTGCAGACATATGTGCATATTGTACCTGTTCCTTTGTATAGCCATATCCACTTCCTTCAACATAGTTGTATATGTGTTTTGCATATTGAAGTCTTTCATTTACAAGCACCTAATTTGATTTTGAACAGTTAAACATCCACAACTTCAACACAGCCTGTAGTTATTCAAGATGGTGGGAAATTCATTAATTTGCGCTAAAAGCATAAGTAACACCATATGACTAAATTCAAGATGTTCATGTTGCACATGTAGTGCTATATCAAAATCAATCATATTTAGTAATTATAGTATTGAATACCATATCATCATACACACAATGATATTAGTTCCATAGACTGGATGCTTTCTTTTATAAATCTACTGAGTGGAATATGTCATATAGATGTCGATGGCTTCTAAAGCGAGGGCTCATGTCCAAGCACTAGGAACTTATAAGCATTTTAATATGTAGCATGACAACTCGTGGAAGGTAGTAAATAATTGCAACTATTTTTAATGATTATTTGATTAAGACATCTGAAAACCGATTTTGCAAGTGTATGATCGTTTGAATATGAGTCTTTTGGTTCATCAAATTTTTATTAATACTTAATATTTAAGGTATTATGAGAACACATTATAATTAAAAGTTTCCTTGTTGTACCAGATGAGTGGAAATTGGTAAGCTCTATTCAAAAGAGTTCTATTTAATTATATATTTAATATATAATTTGTAAATTTAATACAATATATAAAAAAAAACTGAACTTCAATTTAATTAGCACCAGAGCAAGACTATATTATATTATTATCAGTAAAGTTTAGTATTTGTTGCTATTAATTATTTTCCTGCTATTTATTAGATTAATACAATATCCATATAATGATAAACTATTTTTTTATTAGAGTAATACACCATGTTTATGATAATAGACATTTTTAATTTTTTTTAATATGGAATAGTTAAATTTACCAATGTAGCATATGCACTTCACTTTCTTAATTCTAAAGCACTCTCTACTTGAACTAAGAATGAGTTTTTCTATTGGATTATACGTAATGGTATTTTTTATATAGAAGGGCATTTCTTAAGTGGGCTTTTTAAAGAATATAATAAAATATTTATTAATTTTGAATGAAGAAAGAAAAAAACTATTTTTTTGTTCGTATTTTCAACATGTCTCCATGTATTTTTACTCAAGTTTCGATCGATTGGATGCTGATTTAAATTCTGCTTCCAACGAGCACCCGCACTTCATACTTTTGACGGACCTCGCTGCCCCAAAAACAAGAAATACACGAAAAATGTATGAAGTGTGGGTACATGTTGGATGTGGAATTTAATTTTGCATCCAACGAGTGCTCCCGCTCGAAATTTAAGTAAAAACACAAGGAGATATGTTTAAAATACGCACAAAATAGGTTTTTTATGACAAATATGTCAAGTCAATCATTATGGTTGACTCTTTTTATCGAAATTTTGTTGGTTCTTGAATTCCAATTAATCAATAAGTTATGGTTCGCTTGTTTTTTATATGATGCCTCGTTTTCCTATAAAGCACATTTTAAACCCCAAATTTCCTCTAATGATTAATTTTGACAATCCATTAGACAATTATCAAGTGTAGTGGCCTACATCTCATTAGTAAACCAAAACACCCACTAATTGCTAGCTGACCTGTCCTTTAAAAGATGATGTGAAACAAATTGAAATGATAATTAGGGTCAATCAAAGCACACATAAATCAACAATGATGTTTGAAGGCTCATTTGGAAGGAATGGAAATTCAATTTGGAAGGCACGACCTATGTTTGATGGTTGTTTAGATTAAAGACTGGGTTTTACTAAATTTAGAATTAAACAACATCAAGAATTATCATTGTAATAATACTTTTATTTGGAGTTGCAATAGACCAATTGAGATATTTAAGCATTACACGAAACACAACGAATTGAAAGATTGAACTTTTAAGTGGTCCCTTACTTAATGGATACACATTAGCCTCTATTTTGGAGGAAATGCTAACTTTCTAGTGGCTTTAAGCCTAAACAATAACTAGTAGGCAGCAAGTGAGTCAAGTATGATTGTGCCATAGTAGAGATGATGTGTCAAGAAAGATGTGATGTGAGAGTGAAGAAACCAACAAGGGCAAGGAAATTTGAAGTGTTGGAAGTGCAACAAAGTCTATCTAGATGTATATCTATTGGGAAAGGAATAGCAAGGAAAGGTTTGGCGTTGTGTATCTTGCATGCTTTAGAAACCTACCTATGTTGCTTCGTACTAACAAGAAAAATAAGTGGTTTCAATAGTTGCATCTGGTTGAATGGTGGTATAATTCTACTTATCAGACATCCACCAAAATTACCCCATTCCAAGCTCTCTACATATATGAAACCCTAAATGGAAGGATACCATTACCATCCAAGTAAGAGTTGTATCTGTAAGTGACAATTTGGAAGAGAATCAAAAAATCATTCAAATACTGCTAGAAATCAAATGAAACAACAAGCAGATAAACATCGAACAAGAAGAGAAATTGAAGTTGGAGACAAGGTATTTGTAAGACTACAACCCTATAAGCAATTATCAACTAAAAAGGAGGAAATAATAAGCTAGCCCCAAGTTTCTATGGCCCATATCAGATCAACATAAAGATTAGTCATGTGGCATATGTATTGGAATTATCGGCTACAAGTTGCATCCTCAATATTTTTCATGTTTGATGTCTAAAGAAAGGGATAGGTCAACACAAGAAAGCACAAACATTGCACCTTGTTACATGAAGGACAAATTATTTTCAACCCGGAATCTATTATTGCTACCAAAGAAAAGTGACTGAGAACTCGAGTAATTAAAGAGTATCTTATCAAATGGAAGAATATTTCTAAAGAAGTGCATCATGGGAATCAGAACGCTTACACCAACTACGTCCCTCTTTACCATTACTTATAAGGCGAGCAATCCTTGTAATTTTAATTATCATTCAATAATATATTATTCATTTTTATCGGTTCAGACTGAACAAAGATCATTAAGAAGACATATTTAGTGATAGATCCAAGTACATATGACAATTGTGTTTGAGTATAGTAAAGTTTGAAATCTAAGATTTTAGACTTGAGTATTATGTTATTATTCCTTATGTCATATGAAAGATTGTGATTACTCTATGATTAAGCTTCCATATACATCTTGTGACTATGTACTTGTTGATAACATCTCATTAATGATTACTTGCAAATAATGGTTAATGAATACTTATATATGTTGATAAGTTCTTGAACAAGATTAATGAAGTTATTGGCTGAAGGAAAAACAAGTTAGGAGCGGGACAATGATTCAAGCCCCCTCTTCAATGTCCTTGGTGTGTTCAACAAAAGGGTTGTCATACTCAATTTAGAACACCTCATTTATGCCCACCTGGACCTGTATTTTCTTTTATGACCCCTCCTTTTGGTTCACATGTGCACACTTCATCATGACATCATCTCCTTGAAGAAATCCTTACCTTGCTAAAGAGGAGGATGTTGAAGGATCTTCTACACCATTGGGTTAGTTGGGGTATGACGTCCTCCTAACATTCATTTGAAACAAGACAAGGGCTCTAATTATGTATATGTTTTTCTTTTTCTCTTTGTATATTGGAGTCTCTGAGTGGTGTGCACCTCTCTCTTTGGTAAGTACGGTACATGTGATAAAGGTTAAATGGTGGAATTTCTAGGTTTCCTATCTTGCAAGATTGATCCTAAGAATAGTGGTAATAACGCATGGCTAACTTGAGGACCTAAGAACTCTCTCTCTTGCTCTTTCCTTGGTTGATGTTGGTAAGATCTCTCCATTTTCTTGTTTGACATTGCTTTTTCACCTTAAGCAATGTAAATTAGGGTTTTTATTGGCATCTTGTAAGTCTTGTTTGAGGAGACCTTCCTCTTGAAGGAGCTCTCCATGGTGGGCCTTCGGATTCATTGTTTTCCCTAATTAGGGTTTGAGTACTTCAACCTGGTATCAAGTTACTAGCCATTGCCCTAGTTGGAAAATACTGAAAAGTCAAATTGAGTAAGGCGTTGACCTCGATTTCTAATTCCCTTAAGGTTGAGGACTAAGGTCATAACCCTTTCTCTTCATATTTTTATCAAAATTTTCTTGTATATTTATTGTAAACTGCAATGATTATAGCTACAGATTTACCCAAAATCAATTGATTCCAAGGTCACGACCTCATAAGTATTAGGTATCCTAAATGATAAAACTATGCCATTTTCTTTGTTGTAGTGTAGGGCATCAAATTCTCATTATGTAGTAGGATGTTAAATCCCTATATGCAAACTAGTGACTACATAATAACCTGTGTATTATCAGATGTATATAACATTTTTTTATTATTAATTTTCTCTTGGGCATAGCAATATCATGGAGTTACAACTCACAATATCATTTCCTAGACGAGATGGTTAAGAATCTCGAAATGTTGTAATCTCGCTTGGATCACCAATGAATCTCTAATAGGATCGAGCTCGAAGAAGGAGCTTGTGATGAGCAACACCAAGATGTGAATGCTCTTCAAGAAAAGTTGAAATATATTCATATTTTTTTCTGACAAAAATTTCCAGGTAAGATAGATAGCAAGAAAAACCATGTTGAAACATAAAAAGAAGAATTGCACTTTGTTTCATAAGCTGAAGAAGAACAACTACTTAGCATCAAGATCCAGAATACAGAGAAGAAGAAGTCCAAGTACACTTCAAGGAAGAAAGTGAAGCTGAAGTTTTTGTATGAAATGTAAACCTAGTTGAGAGAGAGACCTTTAGGAATCCTTTTGCATCGATAGTGCTAAAAGTATTGTCCTAGTTGAAATTAAAGGGGTGTGTTCAGAATTGTAATCTCAATGGACCACTATCAATAGTGCATTAATTAGTTAGTTAGTTGAGTAGTTGAGTAGTTGAGTTGGTCACATTACATAGAATTAGTGACCCATAGTATTTGATGACCCATGGTATTTACCTATGGTTTTGTTGTTATATAGTCTTCCATTGTGTGTTCCACCATATTGTGCTTCATCTCTATTTCTTAATATTTAACACTTATAACCTAATTCTTCTTTATTGTGACACCAATTTCTTTTTCCTCTTTTGTATGTTTATTATACTAATTTTTTTCAACCTTTTACATCAATAACAAGATGCTCTACATCCAATTAGTAAAGAGAAATGGCTAAAACGTTTGTTGAACAGATGTTGAGATTGAAAAAAAGAAAAACTAGGGGAGCTCTTATCACGTCTAGTTGTTGCTTCTGTGGTGGATGAGTTGTGGTGACGGGTGCTGCTTCTTCTTGGTCAGTCATCTCAGAACCATTGGGTATGTTCCTCTTTCGTTTTTCGTATTGTTCATTCGCAGCACCATGTTCACCCAGCCCCAACCCTATTATTCAATGGTTGTGCTTCAGATTGTGTCGACCTGGACGTTGTACTGGGCGAGTAAAAGTCTATGTGGGAGGCAATGTGATCGTCCCATAGCCTTTTTTCAGAGGAAAAAATGCCAGTCTTTGATATTTGATATTCATATGAATCAAAAAGACATATTAAACAACAACCATCAACATGACATGTGGTAGATAACATTCCAGCGCCACCCATTTACCAAAAAGATAGGAATGGACTGCAAGACTGCCAACCAATAAAAGAGAAAACAAAGTCTTTTTTAAGCGGACTTTTTTCATCATCCCTGAATATTCAGGTCAGAAAATACTGAATAATCTAATGTGACCTGCAAACATACATTCCAAAGCACGTACCGCTAGCTGAAATGTCTCCCAAATCAGACAAAGAAAAGATAGTAACACTACATGACAATCGAATGCTGAAAAAAGTAGATAAACAGCCATCAAAAAAGTAAAAATTGGCCATCTTCAATGACCTTCCCATCCAAAGTTTCAGTGAAATGTCCAGATCCCACCTCCAATTTCAGAGCCTTCTTTGATAGACCATCAGCTAGCATATTGTGCTCCCGGAATATATGATTAAAGGTCACCGGTGGGACAAGTTGCAGCATTGAAAATATTCCATCACACCAATGTTTCAACGTGGGTATTTCAAGGCCTGAAAGTCTGTTAACCCATGAAATAATCACCATTGAATCAACGTAAATCATATGTATGGGCAAACCCATCAAATAGCTCACTCTAAGAACCGACCAAAGAGCCAGAAGTTCTACTCTGGTGTTTGTGCTAGATCCACAGCCCACTGAAAAACTAAAATAATGGGTTTCACTAAGATAGATCACAAACCCAGCTCCTCCATCATTCATTTGAGCTGCACCATCAAAGTATCCAACAGGAAAGGTATGCTTCGGCTTAGGACCAATCTGCCAGCGTTTTTTTGTTATTTGAGGCATGGGGTAAAGGGCATGATAACTCTCAATCCTAGTAATGAGCAGGGAGGCAGAAGGTTTCCCATTTTCAAAAAGACACTTGTTACGAAGGAGCCACATGAACCAGAAGACAAAAAAAGGGGTGTATCGGAATGACGTAGTATGGGCAGTGATGTTAAACCAATGAGCTAAAAATGACTGAACAGAGCTGTGTGGAGATAAGGGGAAACCCATACTTGTCGAAAAGTGAGTGAAGATTTTCATTGAAAATGGACACATTAAGAACAGATGGCTGCAGTCTTCATAATCACTTTCACAAAAAACGCATCTACTAGGACTATTAAAACCATGAGATTGTAGATGATCCCATGTAAGGATCCTATCATTTACCAACAACCAGCAAAAACAGATTAACTTCAACGGAATTTTCAATGTCCACAGTGAGATCAAAACCAGGTTTTGCTCCTCTAAATTGTTGATATGAAAAAGACTGTCATAACCTTTGGCAGCACTAATAGGGCCCACGTAATTGCTAAAAGACCATAGGAGCGAATCAGTCTCCTCTTTTAAACGAATTCTATTAAATTCCAAACCTCTGATATATATTTTCCATTGTTTACTCCATTCTTCACATAGATCAAGCTCCTCAGCAGAAAACCAATAACCTGTAGTGTGATTTCTTCCCTGATCGAGAGTGCAAATCCCATAGTCTTCCAGATAATATCTTAGATCATCTGAGAGAATATAGGAACAGCCCAATCCAACAATAGGATCCACACCAACACGAACCTCTGCACCATTTCCCACTTGCCAAAGTAAACCTTTCCCAATCCAAGGCAGAGTTTTAAGAAAGCCTTTCCATATTAGCAAAGCATTCCAATGCCTGAATTTTTTATTTCTGAACCAAGATTGCAATGGCAAATTTTTCATATATTTTGTTTTAAGAAGATGATTCCAAATGCCAGGATTGTTCAAAGCATACCAAAAATTCTTCATCCTCAATGATAAACTGAAGCAAGGGAGATGTTTTATTCCCCAGCCCCCTTGGGAAATGGGACGCGCCAGCTGGTGCCAATCTGCTAGGTGGAACTTTTTTTGCTTGGCCGAAGTCCCCCAAAGGAAAGAATACATAAATTTTCTGAGCTTATCCAGAATGGAAGAGGGGATCGGGAAAAGAGCTAACCAATAGACTGGCAAACTAGAAAGGACAGAACGAACTAGGACCAGTCAACCACCCATAGACAAGAGTCGATTTGACCAATGGTTGATACGCTTCTCAAATTTTGTTAAAAGCCAAAGCCAATCTTTGACTAGATATCCCGAGGGCTTCAAGAAAAAACCAAGATAAGTGAAACCATGATTGAGGTGTGCAAATCTGTAGAGCATGATGCCAGATATTCTGCCCAACAATGCTTCATCCAAATCATAATGAAGGAAACAAGACTTATCCATATTAATCTTCATGCCGGAGGCTTCACAGAAAGTGTCAAGTAATACTTTAAAAGCAATCCAATCCTCAAATGTGCCCATCCCGAATAAGATCACATCATCTACAAATAGTAAGTGTGTGAGAAAAAGATTAGCCGAAATCTTGATTCCTTTGATAACACCATTTCTCTTGGCATCTTCTATCGGGAGGCTAAGTCCTTCAATAATCAATATAAAGAGCAGCGGGGATAAGGGACAGCCCTGCCTAATGCCATGAGAAGCAGGGAAGAAAGAGGATGGAGAACCATTGACGAGGACAGCAAAATTTGCCGATGTGATACACCCCATAATCCAATTCACTCCCACAAGTGGGACCCCTATCTGAATAAGGATCAGCCTGATGAAAGTTCAATTAACCCTGTCAAGGGCCTTAGTCAAGTCCAACTTAAGTATGAGAGCCGATTTCTTCTTCAGTTTTACAGAATGGAGTACTTCCTGAGTAATGGCTACAGGCTCATGTATCTGGCGGTTCTTGAGGAAACCAAATTGCTGGGGAGATATAGAGGAATCTAAAAAGGGCTTGAGTCTCAGTGCCGCAACTTTAGAGATCAGTTTATAGCAGAGATTGCATAAAGAAATAGGCCTAAAGTCCCCAAAGTTAACAGGGTGTTCTACTTTAGGAATAAGAGCTATAAAGGTAGAGTTTATAGCGGGGGCAACTTTCCCCAAAAGTCTAGAGGATTCCACCAAATTTACCAATAATGGACCCAGAAGATCAATAAAGTATAAATAAAACTCAACCGTCCAACCATCAGGCCCAAGGGCTTTATCTTTTTTAAAAGTCTTTAATGCCCCCTCAATTTCGGAAAGAGAAACAGGGCTGGTAAAGGCTGATTGATCTTCCCCTGAGACAAAGGAAGGAAAGAGACGAATAACCTTCAGCTGAGCAGAAAGATTAGTCAATTTATCATCAACAAAAATTTCTTTAAAATGACGCACGCCAAGGGCTTTAATGCACAGATCATCCGATAACCAATTACCCACTTCATCCTGAAGACTCCAAATGGAATTCTGATTTTTTCGGGCAGATGCCACAGCATGGAAAAAATTGGTATTGGCATCCCCAAATTTAGCCCAAGTGACTCTGCTTTGTAGTCTAGCAGAGTTCAATTCATGATCCAAATGCTTTTGTAATTCTGCTTTCAATTCATTCAATCTGCATTGCTAATCCTAGGCTAATATAGCAGATTGAGAAGAAAGTAGAAGGGAATTTATTTCTTCTTCCATTTTAACAGATTTATCCTTTATTTTCTGAGTCTCTGCCTTAGTCCATACTTTCACCTTCTCTTTTAAAAGCCGAAGCTTTGAAGAGAGAAAATCCATAGCATCCAATGAAAAATCCGACTGGAGGAGAGGCCATGCATTACGAATCATATTAACAAAATCCTCATTCCCTAGCCAAGAATGGTTGAATTTATAAGGGTATAGACATGGAATCTGCGGATCACCCCATTCAAACAATACAGGGAAATGATCTGAAATCCCGCATCTATGAGCCCAAACTCTATGTCTAGGAAAACAGCTAATGAGTTGACCAGACAACAAAAAACGATCCAGTCTTTTGGAAATGCCCTCTTCCCCCGCCCTACTATTCCTCCAAGTTGGACCGACATAGGATGGAGCAATATCCACAAGATGATGATCAGAGAATAAAGAGGAGAGGAAAGTGCCCAATGGGTCAAGTAGAGCTTTTGAACCCTAGATTTCAGAGGCATTCAGAGTAAAATTCAAATCCCCAGTAAGGATGAGGTTTGGTATCGAGAGAAGGCCTCCCGAAGCCACAGCAATCCAAAAAGAATCCCGATGAAGGTAGGGGCCATAGACATTTAGAATGGAGATGGGAAAAGACGACCCCCGCAACGAAACTTTAAGCAAAATACCCGCCAGCGTATGATAAGCTTTACATCTGAGCACCTTAGGGTTCCATCCTGAGAGAGTGCCTCCTGAGAGCCCTGAAGAGTTGAGAGCACAAAATTCCCACCCAGGACACAGTTTGGAGAAGGCATAGAGAGCCGGGTAAGTACTGGTCATAGTTTCCTGAAAGAGCACAACATCCGGGGATAGAGACAAAAACAACTAGCGGAGACTTTTTTGTTGGCCTGAGCCTCCCAACCCTCGAACATTCATTGAAAGAATACGCATCAGGTATCCGAATGTCGAGGGGTCAATGCTCTAAGGACCCTTTGATTTGAGGAAACAGACTTACAAGCCGCGTTTTTCAGACGGGTGGATAAAGGAGTATAAGGAGCAGGTGCAAGAGACTCAGCTAAGACTGACGAGGTTTTTTTTTTCCTTCTAATGGTGACGTTTTCGAACCGAATGGAATCAAGGGGAAGAACCGACGGCGACAGGGGTGTCTTATCTGAGAAAATGTTCAATGATTTTTGAAGAGAAGGATCTAAAAAAGACGGAGTATCGACAGGGCTGTGGGCAGGGGAGTCGGATAATAAAGGATCTGAGGATACAAGAGGAGGGAAGTCCGATGACGAGAAAAGAGGTCGAGTGGGTCCATCATCCTGCACCGTATCATTCAAAGGGAAGCTTCAGGAGGGGTGTAAACTCGGCTAGAATCCTCAAAGCGAACATCAACTTCCCTAATAATGGAAGCGGGAAGGAGAGCAGAATCGGGACAGCTAGAGGACGACGGAGAAGGAAGTGGGAACCCCGAGCTCATGGAAGAAGGGATTAGAGACGAAACAGACCCACCCACACGACGAGAAATATCAGTCAAAGCAGCCTTCATAGTGGAAGCTTCGGGAGGAGTATCTCGACCAGAATCCTCAAGACAAACATCAGCTTCCCTGTTAATGGAAGTGACAAGGGAAGGAACAGGAAGGCTGGAAGTCATCGAAGAAAGGGTATGCAGAGGGAGAGGAAACCCCGAGTCTACAGGAGAAGTGACAAGAGACAAGCCAGGCCCATCAACTCCATTAGAAACAACATCCAAAGGCAGGTTTGTGGGGCTCTCCAAGGGAATGCCTGGGACCGACGGTAACATGGAGGCACTTCTAGGAACAATAGAATCCATAAAGGCTAATTCAGAATCATATGCGTCATCGAAGAAAGCACATGCGTTTTTCAGATTATCAATTGAAGACTGAGGAAGTATCGGGGACTGTCTTACCTTAAACTGCCTTTGCTCCGAAATGGAAGTCAACAGAGCTGTGGGAGGAGAGAGAGAGCCCGGAGAACGAGATGAAAGACGAAGCGTTGGACAACTTCGCCTCAGATGCCCTGTTTCACGACAGCAGCTACAACGGAATGGAATACCCTGATAATCAATTCTTTGGGAGAAAAGGCGCTCATGGCATAGAATATCAATGTCAGCCGGCAGACCGTTGGAGATGTCAATTTCCACTAAAATTTTTGCAATCCGTTTGTCGAAGGCATTCATAAAATCCTCATCGACCGCAATAAAACGACTGATCGTATTCCCAATACCAATCGTCCCATAGCCTACAGATCATAAATGTTCAATGCCACCAGCACAAGATTGGGATGCTTTTTTATTGTCAAAATAAAATTGTATGGCTAATTATAAGTGTGATAATTTACCAATCCACAAAATGGCACTGTGGCGACCGAGATACATCTTCAAATATTTATTGTTCAAGCGGGATGCCTCCACAAACCAGGATAACAACATGTTCCTGCAACATGGTCACAGCGTTAATTTCAAACGTACGTGAGATTATTGTTCTACTGTACCCAAAGTAAGTCTTGGGTCTAAAGTTTAAACTTGTTCATAAGTTTGGGCAAACACTTTGGCTAGAGTCAGAGATTTCAACCTAAATGTAAACTTATTGCTTTGTAAGTCTGAAGTTTTGTTTAGGGTTCGAGTTTAAAGTTGTGCACAAGTTTTACCAATCACTTTGGTTAATTTAGAAAAGAGATTGATTGAGTTAATTTGTTTCCAAGTTTGAGTTTGAAGTTGTTCACATGTTTTGTTAATCGCTTTGGCTAAACTCAGGAATTTGGAAAAGAGATTGAATAGATACTTACCATGTGGAGGAGATAAGCTTGCTCCTTCCGGTGACAACTGTTGGTCCAACAAAGCTTATTAAACAAACCTAAAGCTTATTAAAATCAAAGAAAGAGTAGAGATTTTTCATTATTTTTGTAGAGAGGGAGAAGAGAAGGTTAAGTAACAATGAGAATTATAAATATAGGTCACATCTGTATTAATATTAATATCATAAAATAATTAAAAAATCATAAACTAAATGGTTGATTGATGAATGATTGTAAAAATTGAAAACATTAAAAAATTATATTAAAAAAATTATTTATAAAGTTAAATGTATGTATAATATTTTTTAAAAGATGATACTATCCATTAAAATAATATCTATAAAGTTGATTTTATGTATAAAAATTATTTATAAAGTTGAATGCATGTATAATATTTTTTAAAAGATGATACTATACATTAAAAAAATATTTATAAAGTTGATTTTATGTATAATATTTTTTTTAAGTGGAAATGTTGAATGTAAAATAATTTAGTTAATCTAAATTTTTCTTTAAAATTATTCAAATATGCACAATCAACATAATTAATTATAATCTTAATAAACCAATATTATATTATATTATGGTTTATAATTGAAATTTGGTTTTGTTTATTATAAGTTATATATCAATATAAACCTTCAATTAATTTAAGAATTATTATAATGGTATTTTCCAAATATAATGAGTGGATAAATTTTATAGGATGATGATGATGGTTAACGTTCACTATGCAAGCTCACTATAATTTTGACAAGTTAAAAGGCTAAGAAGGTGGGTATTGTAACAAAGATTATTTAATATAGGTGTATGCAAGGCACTGTAAAAGGTCGGTATATATTTCTTAATTAATTAAGAATTATTATAATTATATTTCTCATATACAATGTCTAAATTATATATATATATATATATATATATATATATATATATATATAATTTAGACCAAAGTTGGGTCATCATCATATTACATGATTTTTAAGGTAATCAAAACAAAACAAAAAAATAATATTAATTTTAAATACATTCTTAGTGTTAAGAAAATACAAAGTAATAGCTACTTATGGATTCAATATAAAGTGCATTTTCTTCTTGAAAATTAATGCAAGTTTTTCTTTCATAAATAATTATGGAATATATATATATAGAGTAAAAATCAATACATTTTTTCTTCCATAAATTATTATGGAATAATTATATAAAACCAATATAAAAAAATTGTTTTTTACCTTATATGTATATATATATACTCTTAAGTAAAATATAATTTATTTTTTAAATTAATATTAATTTTTACAAATTGTAAAATCTAATTTAAACCATCTTAGATCCAAATCCTAGGCTATATCAAGAGCCGAGAAAGATCAAGTATCAAGAGTCAAGTTCAAATCTCTAGAGATGCAAACTCAATGAGCTATCAACTTTGGTGTGTCCTATATACAGCCATTGATTTGACTCAAACCAAAAGACACATCTTTTTATTTAAGTTCCACATATAATATTTTTATTATTAATATTTAATATTATTTATGTTTTACATATAATATTCTTTATTATTTTTTATTTTGTTAGACACGAACATTACAACATCTCCCCATACATGGTTTTAAAACCATATGCAAGGCCCTCCTAAAACCATAGGTTGTTTAGGAGGCTTTACACATGGTCTTGAAACCATTTACAAGGCCCTTTATTTTTTATTAATAAAAATAACGTTGCAAACAACAAAGATATTTTTTAAATTAAAATTAAAAATAAATAAAATATAAATTTAATTTTATATAATTCTTTAATAAAAAGGTTATGAAAATAAAATAATGTATGTATTTTTTTTTTTACAATTATTCAAAATACATATTAATAGTAATCTTAAGAAACCATATTTTTAAGTCAAGGACTCTATATATCTCAAGAATTTTCTCCGAGATTATCTAATATCATATCTATGAAGAATTAGTTCCACATTTAATATTTTAAGAATGTTTTCCATCACAGAAGGATATGGTATCTTATTCACCAAAATTTATTTCAACATTTATAAATTTTAAGAATTATATAATATTAATAACAACAATAATCTATTTTTAAAGTTAATTTAATGTATAAAACCATTTAGTTTGTGGGACAAATAATCCCATCTATATAAGTACTCAAGTCTATAAAAATGTGCAAACCCTATTCTCGTAGTGATTTGAACATATAACACATATCTCTATATATATTATTATTTTGAACATATAACACATATCTCTATATATATTATAATAATATATTATTATTAAATCTTGATTCAATCTATAATTTTCTTTAAAAAATTACTTATCAAAGTATATAGTATCATATATATTATTACACAATAGTATAATTAGAATATTAATATGGATTCAAATACGATTTGATGTGGAAGTAACCACAAAATATAGTACTAAAAAAATATGGGAGTAGGTTGTTTATATATGGATTAAAATACGATTCGATACTAAAAAAATACATAACAAAAAAATATAGTACTGAAAAAATACCATAGTAGGTTGCCTATAGATTTTAAAAAAACTTATTTTTCAAAGTTTTTTTTAAATATATATTAAACATTCAATATTTGATGTAAGGCCCCTCATGGACCATTTTTCTCTACTTCCTGTCACAAAAAATCAAAGAAAACATTAAAACTTTTATATAAATGTTACCCTAACTAAAATCTAATATTATAACTAGTTCCTAAAATGTATATTACAAAATAAACCTAATTTAAATCTAATCTAATATTTGATATTTATAATTAAAGAATAAAACAAAATATATATCATAAATTTTTAAAGCTTTAAACTTTTAAAATCTAAAACTAAGTATGAAAGGACTATGAACAAAGTTAAAAATAAAACAATAAAATTTAAATAGTTCTTATTTTATAATATGTGCCAAAAATGTAGGCAAATTTACCATATCAGTATTATGCCGAATATTCAACGATTTTCAAACTGCCTCCAAATTTCCGTACAAGAAAGCCCAATAAAATCGAATTATGCTGCTATGTATTATTATTAAATATTAATTTTGAAATCCAAACAAAAATTATTTCTAAAAGGTTTTATTTTATCACAAGAAAACATGTCCAAAGGGAAAAAGTGGAAACCTACCTTTAAGAATCAATCCAGGTTTCTTTATACATTATGATGTTGTTGTAATTAAAAACCTTGAAATTGAACCAACAATGATCACATTTAGAGCATAGTTACACGAACCATCACACTTCGGTGCAATGAAAAAATTTCGAACTCACCGCTATGACTTCAGCAGTAATACAGTTTTCCCATAAAGCAATGTCTTCCCAAAACGATAGTTTTTTCTTCAGTTCCTCCAGCATCACTTTGTACTGAGAATGATATTCAAGTAACTTATTTTTTACTTCCAAGCGCAACAATCCCACCTGGGCACTTGAAATGTTGCTTTGTTGGAATCACAATTGTCGTTAGATCGAAACCTACATGTATTAATCTCTGCCACAATCGCCAGAGTAAGGATCTTGGGAGGCAGTTAGTCCATGTCACGAAACTCATGGGGAGCGTTGAACCCAATGTCCAACAATCTTCCCCCGGCACGAGCCAAGTAAGTTTTGAACCCTTGACTTGTTGCTCTAATACCAAATGTTGGAATCATGATTGTCGTTAGACAAAAACCTGCAGGTATTAATCTCCGCTATAGTCGCCAGAATTAGGATCTTGGGAGGCGGTTAGTCCATGTCACGAAACTCACGGGGAGCGCTGAACCCAATGTCCAACAAATCTGTTGACTTGGTTTCATTCTTACGTTTTATTTTCTTCCACTTGGCATTCTAATTTGTGGACAAAATTTGGACTAAGCCCAATGTAGCAGAAGCGGATATGTATGAAGAAGTTGTTTCATGATTATAAATCAATCAGAGAGGTTGTCATAACCATAAAAACTGAGATTGCGGCCAAATATCATATTGGAGATGCATTGTTTCTCTTAACTCTATTTATTGCGCCAACTGACACTCTACAACCTAGTATGAGGGAGATCTTGTAACGTTTGTCGAATCTTGTATGAGGAAGATCTTGTAACGTTTGTCGAGCAACGTTTGTTACTAACAAAATAATAAAAAAATTTAATTATCCGCCAAAATATATGTCGGCCAAGAAAACACCCTAATATGAGGGAGATCTTGTAACATTTGTTGAGTAATGTTTCATTAGAGGAAATTTGGGGTCTAAAATGGGCCTTATAAGAAAACATGCCAAAATAAGTTTTTGTGAGTTGGAATTCAAGAACCAATAGAATTTCAATAAAATAAGTCAACCATAATGGTTGAATTGGCATATTTGTCATTAAAAAAAAACTACTTTTTTTGTTCGTATTTTTGACATATCTCATTGTGTTTTTACTCAAATTTCGATCGGGAGAGCTCGTTGGATGCGGAATTTGATTCCGCATCCAACGAGCACCCACACTGCATACTTTTGATGGACCCCGCTACCCCAAAAACAAGAAATACCTGAAAAAACGTGATGATGATGTTGTTTAGGAGGCCTTGCACATGGTTTTAAAACCATTTGCAAGACCCTCCTAAACCATGTGCAATAAAACCATGGGTTGTTTAGGAGGCCTTGCACATGGTTTTAAAACCATGTGCAAAGCAACATTTTTTGGAGATAATTCAATTTTTTATTATTTTGTTATTTTGTTAAGTAGGAACATTACAACATCTCCCCCATATTGTTTTTTTTTTAACCTACATTTTTTTTTATAATTAAACTTTTTTATTTTTATTGTTTTGTTAGGTAGAAACATTACAACATCTCCCCCGTATTAGGTTGTTTTTTTGGCCGACATTTATTTTGGCGGATAATTAAATTTTTTATTTTTTATTATTTTGTTATTTTGGCCGAAATGTTTCCTATGTCTGGGAAACATTTCCCAAGATAAACGACATTCATTTTTTGCCCAATCAAATGTAAAATAAATCAATGACTTAAGAAACAATTTATTTTATTTTTGCTTGGACTATGGTTTAACATTATATTTTCAAAAAAAATTCAACACCCTACAATGAATTAATTGGATCTACGCATTCATATATATCACCTGCGCTAACATAATAAGGTATTATTTATGGCCCAACACATTTTGTCTTTTGCAATAATGCATTATTGTGTTCCATTGGGAGACAGCCCAGTCGACCGCCCCCAACTACCCGCCTTACTCAGTTAGATCCTTGCAACGTTCAAAATTAAGCCGTTCCTAGCCCTTCCCAGAAGTGTAAAGTTAAAATTTCCCTTCAAAAACAATTTAAAATTTGAATTTTACCCTTCCAAT
Organism: Pseudotsuga menziesii; assembly: GCA_001517045.1. Taxonomy (NCBI): domain Eukaryota; kingdom Viridiplantae; phylum Streptophyta; class Pinopsida; order Pinales; family Pinaceae; genus Pseudotsuga; species Pseudotsuga menziesii. The sequence goes on from LPNX010932900.1 coordinate 625,866, forward strand.
TAAGAAGGGCATAATTTATATCAACATTTCAAAAGAAGGGCAACATTTGAAATTACCCATCCATATAAATTTGTCAAGATGTTGAAATTCCTATGCTATAAAGTTCAACTCATCATTCAAAATATTGGAAATATGATAAATTATAATCACTCACTCATGTCATGCACTCACTGCTTAGTTGTGCAAGCTGGCCAGTAATCATTGGTGACTACGAGGAACTAGCCATCAAGATGTGACTTTGACATTGATGTGACTATGACGCTACAAGATGTGCCTCTGACTCCCGAGTCACTTGGGGTTGCAATCTAAAGTGTGACAATGTGTCAACAACTACGGTTATAACAAAAAAGTACAGCTACTAGTCTACTGCTAGGCCCAAAATGAGCTCAAAACTTTGTGCCTACTACCTATGTGAACCTCACTACCAATGTCCACTGCATTTTCATCAAAATGAAATTCAGAAGGTTGGTTTAATAAGTCCTCCTCTATAAGACTTTATTTCTTGCATGAATATCATTGACTCGCGACAACTATAAACAACACTCAATGTCATGCAAATACAAAAAATGGCATGTGGCTAGGATCACAAACTATGCAGAGGTCGATTTATGCATTGCTATAGAGAGGTGTCATTGGGCACACTATATGGAGAAACAATGATTATTAATAAAATTAAAAAAAAACAATTGTTGGCTCAAGAATAGTCTTCAATTTGATCAGTGGCATGATCATGATGTAATATCCCTCCGTCCTTCCAAACATTTGTCCTCAACGCCACCAAAACACATATAAAAATTGCTTGTCTTTACATCCTCATATCTTAGTCATAACTAAGGATTATTATGCATGCACATCCTCACCTTATAATACGAATTGGGTTAAGGTCCTCCTTCAATCTCCAATACTACTCATGTGTCTCCTGGTACTACTCCATTTGCTATTTCGATTCCATATGTGCAGAATAATTTTAAACGTTCTGTTCCGAGGAATAAGAGAAATGTATCTCAGTCTCAAATCCCTTCGCCTCATTTCCGAAGAAGATATTATTACAGATAGAACATTCGTGTTTCTTCAGCTATTATAAACCTTTAGATAGTTTATTTCCTTCAGTTCCTTTACGTTATGTGTAATGATAGATTTTGTATTTTAAAATTTGGTTCCATTCTTGCATCCTAGGTCTGACACTTGTTTTGTATTTAATATTTTTTTAATTTATTAAAAATGATTTGAGTTAAATTAAATTCAAAACATTTTAAAGTGTATATATATATATATATATATATAATTGTGCAAATTAGAAAAATTAAAACCATAAACATTACATTACACACTTACTACATAATATTATATTGTTTATGTTATTTAAATCTTAAAATAGTTGACATTAGTCTAAAAATAAATATTGTTTAGATTAGTTAATTATAATATATGCCAAATAATGTTTAGATTAGTTAATTATAATATGGTATATATTGTATTATACAACCCTTTAAGTAATATATGGTACATATTGTATTAATATGAAAATCCTTCAAGTGAGTAATCCTTTACCACAAGGTAAATTGGTGTCGAACCTTTGTGCCTTATTTTGCATCCATGTTTGTTTCCACATTAGTTCCATGTTTGGTTTCAACTTCAAAATTAGATTTAGTATTCACTTTAGGCTTCTTATTTAATTCCTAGGTTTTCATCCAATTTTGTACCAAATTCCAATATTTGTTTCCATATTTATAGTGCCAAATTTTCTACTTTTACCCTACTTATTAGTTCCCATTATTAGTTCCCTGTGACAAAGGCAAAATGTGAAATGAAAGGGTTTTTTAAATGCCTCTAGCCCTTCCCTGGTGCAGTTAAGATCTAGTGCTAATTGAGAGTACCACCCGCATTGAGTCCCGACATTTTCCACTTTAAGGCCACATTTTACTTCTTGAGTATGTGTGAATTTTTTCTTCCTTGTTATGATCCCTTTATTATATTTATTTCATTAATTTCTATTAAATAATGATATATATCATAGTTCTTAAATAAAGATAATGAAATATAATAAAGAAGATGTCATAATTTAAATTTATAATATAGCATTTATGAATAAATTTGATAGAAATTAACTATATCCATCCAATAAAGTAATATAAGCACACTTATTAATTCTTCATCTCAAAGTTTTTGAAAAAAATCATTAACATATCAACAAGATAATAATGATAGCATCATCAATATCTTTCATCAAAAGAAATGAAAACCAAATATATCATTAGATGAATAACCTATCACAAATATCATTATGGTAAAGTAAAAAGCGGCAATTCAAATATATATGATGAAAATACCAATATCACAAAAATTAAGTTTTTATAATATCTATATATACAAAAATAAAGGATGATCATGTTTATATGTCAAACAACAATTCATGATACAAGTCAATATGATTCAAAATATAATATTAATTTGGATTATCATAATATGTCATCAACAATCCATGATTCAAGTTAATATAATACAAATTGGGTCAAGGGTCAAGGTCTTCTTCTTCATTATCATGCCTTTTGGTAAGACAATAAATAGGGTAGTGGCTTGCATCAGCGTGGAAAATAATTTCGACGTAGAGGTTATACACATTAATTTTTTTCATTAAATAAATTAAATTCTCACCTATGACTATCGATTTACTTAATCACAAACTAGTACAAAACACAACAAATTTTGGAGCCCCAAACCCTTAATTACTCACACCTATAACTTTCTCCAATCTAACCATTAATAAACTTGGTTATCCCGAATGGTGGGGGAAGGTGGTTTTCACCCAACCCACCAGGGATCAAGTCCCATCGAGACATGGCCCGCTGTGATAAGGCTCAAAGGGTAGATGCCCCCTGGATAGGCTACCGCCCCTTGTCGGGATTGGAGTCCGGGACGTCTCGGCCCTTGCTGAGTCACAAGTTTCTGGTATATCCTGGCTTGCGGGCTATCGGATATACCTAGGGGTTTATAGTGGCAGCCAACGGCTTTGAACCTGGGCCTTGCCCAGGTAATCCCGATGAGTTACCGATTTCCCTACTTAAAAAACTAAACTTATTTTGGTATTTTGGTTCAATTCAAAAGGCCAATTGATGAGACTCAGACATGTAGTGAGTTGCAAGGATTGAATTGACTTAGGCTTGATTTCATTGCCCCTCCATCCCATACATGTTTGCTTTCACGACAAGTGTTGAACAAAAAAATTTGATGCCTCGACACCGGTTCTGCTAGGTTTGCTAACTTGCTTGGTATGTAGGACCTTTTTTTTTAATGTTGTCTAAGTTGTGTATTTTTTTTTTAGGTTCCCAATCCTTGTCATTCTTACATCTCCCAAGATTGGATTTCACGTGGATGCCCCAATATGGTTATGGAATAGTCTAAATAGTTTTTTTGTATAATGAAGAGTGCTCCAACTCGAAAAACTACAATAAAATAGTTATTATGTTACTAAACTGTAAAATTAATGATACACATATGACAACTTAATGTGTTCAAAATAAGTTTTATTGAAAATATATCATTTTTTCATGTAGATATTAAGAAGTGCTCAATTGTTTAAAATTGTAAAAATTTGAAAGAACAATATTTGTTTTGTCAAATTCCAGTAGAGCAGGCGGTGGAGAGGGGTTTCGTTTGCTTGGCGGCCCAAGATCAAAACCCACTACTCCTGGGAGGCGACATTTAAATCCAACCATGTTAAGGGTTGGTGCAGCCAGGCTGGGTGCGATCCCTGAGTGGTTTCTCAGACCAAAGGTTCACCCAACAAGTCACAGGGCACTTAACCAACAAAAAAAAATTTGTTTTTTGCATTTTTGGGTGAAAAGGTTTAGTTAATTTATACTTGTCAATTGAAGTACAATTATTTGTATTTCCCTTCATCTCTCAAGGGATAGAGAATAAATAGCCTTCCAATTGAAATTACGACCTACAAATTTGATCACTGGCTCCTTATGGTCCATTGTATTATGATGGCCCAGGCATTTATTTACAAGGAATTCATTGTGGTCCAATGCGGTTTATTCGTTTTAACAACGTGTCACTGAGGTGGACAACTTCTTTATGAAAGTTAGGTTATCCGTTGATTGTCATTTTCTCGATTCGTGTGAATGTATGAACATGTGTACACAGCCAAGTAGGCAAATGGGCCTCTCATAAAAACAAAATGAAAACCAAGACAATGTCTCACTTGAAAATATTTTATTTTAGGAAGGAAGGAAATATTTTAACGTCCGTGAGGCTAAGAATGGCCTATGGGATAGACCAACTCGCAAGTTGTTTTCTGCAATTCAATCCTTTGTCTATTCAACTTGATGATGAGTGCCCCCAATTTTTCCATTGTCCCCTCGTTAAACAAATCATCCCAAGATTTATCAGTCAAGACATTTGCATACATGTCCCTATTGTCCTTAAAGGCTTCACGCTCTAAAATGAAATTTTTTTCGTCTCCACCTTACCAACAGTGCAACAAATACACACTCTTTCTTCCCAAGCTTCTTTTGGCCTTTTCCAGCGGTCGGTCTCACAACGGAGTTGATGGGAATTAGTTCTTAATTGAGCAATAAGAATTTTGGCTTTCCAAGGTATATCAACCCCTATGTATGCCTTTTGATGATGATTGTAGGCAGGGTTAAACTCTTCAATATAATACTTTCTCTTTCTCTCTAGCTCTTTATCCGAAGTTCAATTGTGGAACTTATTGATAACAAAAGTCTTTATTTCTTTATTATTCGTAGGGTACGTGCTTAGGCACATATCCCACTTGCTAAGCCATTTAATATTTTTTCGCATCCAAGTCTTCTTTCTTTTGCACAATATGTCATTGAAGACAACCTCAGGCCATCTACCTTCTTCCATTTGCTCAACTCTTTTTAGATACCTTATGAGTCTCACCATAGCAATTGCTTCAATAGAAGCCACCCCCATTTCGCTTAGCATGATCGCATATGGCACTGAACTCTTAATTTTGAACTTGCTTGTGATCATGTGTTTTTGAATCTTTTCTATTCGCCTCCACTGTAAGTCAGAGGTAATGTTGGCCCAAACTTCACAACCATAGAGAACAATCGGGGTCACTAAGATCCCAAAAATGGTTTGCATAGTTTTCTAGTCCCATAACTCTGCCTCTCTGCACCTATTTTGGAAAGCATAAAACGCTTTCCAACCTCCAAGAGTTATTTCTTTCCTGCAGCCTTCCCGACTCAAATTTTTGATGAAGTCGATTCCAAGCCTACTTGTAATCTTCCACTACTTCAAGGGTATTGTCTTCAAAATAGAACTTATGTTGTTTATGTTTTCTTTTGCTAGAGAAAACTACTACTTTCGTCTTGTTGGTATTTACTTGCATCCCAACTGTTCTATAAAAGTGCTCAAGGGAAATCAAGTGCTCTTACAAGCCAAGAGCAGACTTAGCAATCAAAATAAGGTCGTATGCATACAAAAGAAGCCTTATCACATACTCGCCTATAAGGGCACCATCCCTCCCTCTAAATTTAACCACTCTTCAAGTTTGTCAATATATAAGCCAAAAAGGGTAGGGGATAATGGGCACCCTTGCTTGACCCCGATATCACTTCTAAAAGTCTTAGAGATACCATCTGATGTTATGATTTTGACTTTGACCTCCTCATATAGCCTGTGAACAGTTGCTCTAAGATCTATAGGAACCTCAAGTTCCTCCATTCTATGCCATAACTTATCCCTGGGAACTGTGTCAAAAGCTTTTTTGAAATCGACAAAGCAACAAAAGGCTTTCTCTTCTTGCTCCCATACTTTTTCAATGATGTGCCTTAAAGTAATACCATGGTCCACCATGGAATGTTTAGGTCTAAAACCTTCTTTCCCTTTAGCATGCTTGTCCTTTTCTTCCACCCACTTGCTAATTCTATTTTCTAGCATACTTCTAAATAGCTTTGCAAACAAGGGGTTTATCATTATGGTCCTATAATTGGAGGGATCATTGACATCTCCGCTCTTGAAAAGAGGAATTGTGAGGCTAGTTGTCCAATCTGTAGGGAATCCCTGCTGAATGATGTTGTTGAATATTCATGTAATGTGAGGTGCAAGAGTTTTTGAACCCCACTTTAGATACTCAACTTGAAGTTCTACTAAATCTTTGGCTTTTCCAACACCCAACTTCTTAATACCCACCTCGATCTCTTGCACGGTGAAAAGCTTAGTAATGGTGGCAGTGTTGACTAAGTGGGGAGGGGGTTCAACCTCAGGATTCTGCTCTTAGAGTTTCTTTGCATACTCAATCCACTTGTCCGTTGTAATATTGTTTTCAGTTTGCTTCTTGCTCGCTTGAAGTTCCTTCCAAAATAGTTTGGGGTTATTTTTCCCAAGGAAGATTAGCTCTTCCCTCCTTGAGACCATGAAATCATTTTTTTCTTTCTTATAATTTGCTTGTAGCTTTTTAAGTCTTTTTCTTTCCAGTTTGACTCTCTCCACCTTCTCTCTTTTTTGCACTCCTCATTGAACCAAGCATTAACAGGAAAGCAATTTGTTTCATGTTTCGTATTCTTTGCTCTTTTGCATTTTGTGAGTGCCCTTTGAATTAAATTAGTTAGTTGTTGATTATTAAGGCCTTGGGACAAAATTTCCTCCCTCTTACAAAATATCTCTAAAGTCTTCCTAAAGATATTACAGTTCTCTTGAGTCAAAAGAATTCTGCCCTTTGCAAAAGGTTGTTGAATGTGCTGATTTTTTGTCCTCACCTATTGCTTATCAGTGCAAGAAAGACTTAGATAGATCAGTTTGTGATCAGATTTTAAATCCTAGAGTTGTTCTCCAATCATAAATTCCTCCATTTTATCGCACAGGCCATGTGAATAAATTGCATAATTCACCACACTTGCTCCATTGTAGGTATTACAAGTGAAATTATCAGAGTTTGTCCATATAGGAAAACCAATGCAGATTACTAAATCGAAAGTTCCACATAAGGTAAGAACTGTTCTCCAAAGAAATTGCAGCTTTTGTTGTCTTTTGAAATTCTTGTCCATTGATGATTTCTTTCTTATGTAAGACAAATAGGATTGCAATCTTCCCTATGACAAAGAATGCTAGCTTGTTCACTTGCGGTCCTGGCATTGAAATCTCCTACTAGAAGGATTTCACCTACTTGAGAATACTTCGCAATATTGTTTTTTAATGTTGCAAAAGGGTCTTTATGGTCGAGCCCCCTTCTTTTGTAAATTTTTGAAACTTGTGGGGTGAAATAGCATGCTGCAATTCTGATGACATTTCCAGTTTTTGATATTTTAAACCATATAAATTGTTTATTTGAGTCTTCTTTTTCTAGTTGAATGCAACGATCTACCTTTTTCTTCACTAAGACCATGATACCGCCATGGCCTTTTCCATTCTTTGTTGCCCTGTTCCACACTGCCAACTTCATATATTTTTCAAAAAGGGGTGTCTTACACCCTTCATGCTCATGTGTTTCCACGAGACATATTATGTCCCTATCTTCTGCAATAGGTCCTAGCCCAGGTCCACACCTCCACGGGTATCCTCTGCAGTTCCAACATACTAAGCTTAAGGGAACCTGGGTAGACCTTGATTGCTATTTGTTTTGACATACAAGACTCAAAGTTGAGTCTACACCCCTATTTGCCCATCTTGACCTTGCTACTATATTTTCTGCTAAGGGATTTGCTATCACTTCTTGACTACTGTTTTGTTGTCTTGCTTTAGGAGGAAGACCAAAAAAAGCAATAACAACTTTGCCTTTGTATAACCATGCTCTTTTCCCCTCGTCTCTTGTTGCTCTGACCTTTAACAACTCTTTTTTTCTTTCCTCTTGCTGCATGATAGTTAAGTCTTCCTTTAGAAAAAAACGAGATCCCTTTAAGAGGTGATTCTTAATTAGAAGAGTTTGTTGTCACTTGCACTTGCCATGATGACTTTTATGGGCCTAGCTCTCTCATCAGTGGGTTTACCCACCCTCCATGCTTGGCAAATTTGGCCTTGCCAATTAAACTTGTCTTTTAAAAAGTCGCTTGCAAGCTCCGAGGTACATTCATTCTTACCATACTCTCTCACACCTTTAATTATTATGTGTGTTGCTTTGTCTTGTCTTTCTTTGGTTTCCTTTCCTTGCTTGTTGTCTCCTTGGTTGCTTGCTTCTTTTTCCTTTCCTATATTAGCAAGCTTGGTAATAACTTGTGCCCACGTTCTGGGATTTTTGGTGGAACCTCCATTTGTTGCTTCTCTTACTTTCATTCCCTGGTTATGTGTTTGTTCATTTGTTTTCCCTTCAACATTGGATGTTTTATGATTCAACACCCCTCTCTCTTCCCTTCCTGATTCTTTCATTCTTTGCCAGTCTGCCTTCATATCTTGCCACTCATTCTTGCCTACCAGAATAGCTTCTTGCAACAATGTCGCTTGACCTCTTAAAACCTTGTTGCATTCTGCTAAATGTTGATTTTCTACTGTTAACAGTTGGATTTTAAGGTCTCTCTCATGCTCTTTGATTTCCAAAACCTCCATTCTTCTCTTGGTATTGAGTAACTCCTATACATATAGGGCAAATGACCAAGTGAGAGGTGTGGATGTGGGACTGTATAGGACAAGATCAGTGTTGCTTTTATCTCTATCACTACCACATCTTTGCCATAAAGACTTGTTTGCCTATTTGTTAGTCTTCCTTTGAAACTATGTTCTCCTTGCCTCCTCCCACTTTAGGCAGACAACGCTCCATTTTAAAATGCATTGAAACTATATACTCCCACTTTAGTCTTTATTTCGCAACGCAATGAATGTGTGACCACGATTATCTATATACTCACACCTCACCATTTACTATTTTCGTCGACAATTATCTGCGCTTCCCAAACCTTTAAAGTTGATTAACTATTATCTTATTGGATGCACCACTTCTTTGTAGTTATATTTGTTGACATAAAGATCAATATATATTGAAATTCAACCATTATATTCTTTAACATTTTCATATAATTAACTGAGATATAAAAATATAAATTAGAATATGGTGTAAGTATAATTTAGAATATTAAAACTGGTTTATATTGTTTTTTTAATCTAATATTTTAATAACTCAATTATTAATAAAAAATAATCATTTATATCCAACAATGTAGTATTCCAAATACTTAAATTTTGTGTAAAGTTTATATTATTATTATTGGATATAATCTAAATATTTTTAGTTTTTAATTTTTGTTATAGGTATATTTTTAGCCTTATTAGTTGGAAATTTAAAAAATCTTAAAATCATATATTAGTTATAGAAAAAAAAATTAAAATCTTACAATCAATATATATTAGGTATAAAAATTTAAAGAAAACACTTATAATCATATATATTATTAGCCAATCTTAAAATTATATATGAATTGCATAATTTTGGTGTAATGGAGCATTGGAAGATGCTAAATCTATTTATAGATTTAAAAACACAATTTAAATACTTCCAAATTTAAATTTTAAAAAAAACATTTACAAGATTCTGACCAAAAACCAACTTAATTTGTATTTAAATTAAATCCTATAGCTAAATTCTATAATTAAGATTTAAGTTTCAGTGTATTCTAAATTTGATCGATTTGTTCCCCAAATGTAAATTTGATCTGTTTGTTCCCAGGGACTTCTTTTGTTCCTTCTTTTTTTGAATGGCTGTTCCTTCTTTTTGGAATTTTTTTCAACTGTTTGTTGTATTTTCCTTCATTTGGGGGTTTTTCTTCTACGGTTTGTACCTTCCTTTTTGGGTTTTTTCTCCCTTTTTTTTGAATTTTCCTGGACGAAGGAAGCATTTTCCCGGTGGACAAAGCATCCCACCTTCGACAAGCCTTCTTGAATCCCTCGAAATTAATCGTGTCGTGAAGTCTGTGTTTGTTCATTACATAAAAATATCCAACATGTGATTATGGTTAGGGTTACATGTAGATTAAGCTTGAATTATCATCAGAAATTTTGCATTAGGGTTAGGATTAAATGTAGATTAAGCTTGAATTATCATCAGAAATTTTGCATTAGGGTTACGATTCTCTGTAGAAATTCTGCAAATGATCAAAAAAGAAAGTGAATTGGCATGAACTTACACTTTACACTTCCAGCAAAATCGTACCTTGCGACCTTGATACATGACATAATCATTTTCAGTAATGTGCTTTTCACACAGTGAAAACTGTTGGTGATACTTTCTGCATTCTGCCATCTCTTTATTGCACCCGTCTACTTTACATACCTGACGACCAGCTGCTGGGCCCGCCTCCTGCAAGAATTCTTTCTGAACATTATGACCTCCTTCTAATTCTGCATCCATCATTTGGTCCTCTACAATCACAGGACCTCCTTCTACTTCTACTTCCATCTTTTGGGCCCCTCCAATCCCAGGACCTCCTTCTAACTCTTCTTCCATTGTTTGTGTCTCCCCTGTCCCAGTAAGATCAATAAAATCTCCTAATTCTTCTTCCATTGTTTGTGTCTCCTCTGTCCCAGTAAGATCAATAAGATCAATAGGATCTCCTAATTCTTCTTCCATTGTGTGTCTCTCCCCTGTCCCAGTAAGATCAATAGAATCTTCTGCAACGTTCATTGCATTGAAATTTCCTTCCACATTTGCATTTTCTGCTTGTCTGGGTTGTTCCATGCCTGACTCTGGCTGTGGTTGTGATTGGGTTGGACTGGACATTTCAGTGGATGAGTAAAACTGGATGTTGGAGACAATGTGATCGTCCCAAAGCCTGCAAATAAATAGTAAATGCCACCAGCACAAGACTAATGATTTTTATTTCCAAATAATAAGATGCGATTAATCACAAGACAGAAGCTGGTTATCATTAATTACCAAGAGAGAAATTGGGTACTGTGCTGACCCAGAAATGGATCCAAATCTTTAATCATTTGTCCATGCTGCCTACCTCCACAAACTAGAATAACAACGTATTCCTGTAGCACGGTGACAGTGCCAATTCTAAGTGAAATCACTATTTTGTACCACTGAAATAAATATATAATTACCATATGATTGTTGTTATCAATACACAAAATTCATACAAGAGTTTGCTGAACAAAATTCACAGAAGTGTTTGCTGAACAAGCAAACAAGTTTAGTAAAGAGTAAAAAATTTGGAAAAGTCTTTTTACACTAAAAGGATTTGTTCCCTCTTATGAAAGCATGATATGATCTACCCTGGTTGAAGTCTTATGTAAGTTTGACTATATCTCACATTGTTAAGAAATTGCAACTTATTTTAATTTTCTGTTAAGGGATTGCAACTTAATTCTAATTTTCTATTAAAGGATTATAACTTAATTTTAATTTTCTAAACAATTACATGTTACCTGCCATTTTTATATTTATCATAAATGAAGAATGATCCAAACTATAAAGCTGCAAACCTTTTTTTTAAGTGCAAAAGACTTAAAAAAAAAGTGTTACAACTAAAAGATTTCGTTCCCTTTTCGGAAAGCATGATATGATCTAGGCTGGTTAAAGTCTCATACAAGTTTGACAATATCTCACATTGTTCAGAAATTGCAACTTAATTTTAATTTTATGTTAAGAGATTATAACTTAATTCTAATTTTGTCAACAATTGCATGCCACTGCAATCCATATTATAAAGGTGCAAAAACTTAAAAAAAGTTTTAGGTTTTGTTCACTCTTCTGAAAACATGATATGATCTACGCTGGTTGAAGTCTCATGTAAGTTTGATAATATCTTACATGGTTAAAAAATTGCAACTTAATTCTAATTTTCTGTTGAGTAGTAAATTAATTCTAATATTTTGCTTCTAATTTTCTGCTGAGGAGTTGTAACTTAATTCTAATATTTTGCATACCATAGTCAATGTTAAATATTCATTTTAACTCTACATCTAGCATATATGGAGAAATTAAATCTCCAGACCATTTGCAGTTTTTCAGGTAAATTTGGACGGAATCCTGTAACACTATTTGTTATTGAAAATGAAATTTCCACTGTTGCAACTTTTTTTATTGCAGAAATGGATTCAGGACCCTTAATTACCCTTGAGGCACCCAGTTTATTTATGCAATTCCAATCACTGAAACTACCCTTTGAACAATTTTCGTCAGATTTTGGCCAAAAAAAAACTTGCCAGATTTTATGTGCAAATGGTCTACCTTACTCCATTTTCATGACTATGATGAATTTAAGCTTTAAGCTGACGCATATAAAATAAAACTGGGAATGAAAACTGCAAAAGCCCATCCCACTTTGGTTGCAATAAAAGCTCCATTTTCATGACTATGATGAATTTAAGCTTTAAGCTGACGCATATAAAATAAAACTGGGAATGAAAACTGCACAAACCCATCCCACTTTGGTTGCAATAAAAGCATTCAAACTCACCACAAGTTCATCAGTACAATCTCCATCAAACTGTGATAACTTTTGATTAACTTCCTCCAGCGAAAGATATTGACGTAACTTGGCCTTTACTTCCCTGCGCAAACATATAGCCTGCTTACTGAAAATGCTTATCAGTTTGCTAATCCGTTGACCGGATTCCATTCCTTCGATTTTATAATCTTCTACCTTTCAACTTTCTGGTTAGACTGAGTGAGTGTGGTGCCGAAGGCTCAAATGAAGAAAAATTTTGATAATCACGTGAGAGGTGAGATAAATAATAATAGATTGCGAGTATGAGATTAGAAAGGTGGCGACCGATGGTTTGCAATATGTATTAGCAAAATATTAATTAAATGTTTTATTAATTTAATTTAAATCTTTTATTAATCTGATTTTTGTTTCATGGTTAATGGAATTTGGTTATAGAATTTTTATGTAAATTATAATTTTGAATCTATAAAAGTGGATTTATATGGTTTTATTGTATAAATGAATCCAAAGCTTTAAAATATCTTTATTATAATAAGAGTGTGCAATGTTAATATTTATAAGTTATTTTATTAATTAAGTAAAATGATTTTTTTTAATTTCTGTTAAAATTCAGTTTCCTTTGTATTATTTTAAATGTTATGGAAAAAATCAAAATCTTTAAAAGTGGTTAGAGATTTGTAAGGTGGGAAGGGATAAAGAATATGGTATTAGACTCGTCAATTTTCAAGTGTTTATTGATAATATAGGCAATTTTCAAGTGTTTAAGTATTGATAATATAGGCAAGTTTATATGTTTGAAGAAAGTGGGAGAGTTGTAGGCTTATCACAAAACATGTTGGAAGAGATTTAAATTAAAGTTGAGAATGGTATTGAGAAATATAAGAAAGATGCAATTCCTTAGTGTTTACGTGTAGATAATATGTGACATTTAAAAGAGAAATATTTTAAAAAATAATCATTATAACTCAAAAAAATTAATTAAAATTCAATGTTCACTTTAAAAGTAAAATATTTCAATATTAATGTTATATCACTAAGCATGAGATACAAAAGAAAAAATTTCCATTTTGTCATTTTGTTTTCACTATTGCAATTCATACCACAACACCCCCCTTGTATTGCAGCACTAGAGAAAAAAAAGAACCATCCCTTATGTTAACTACAAAGATGTCATCTTCAACCACTAACATCAAACTTTTGTACTTTGATGGCTATTATTTTCATTAATACAAAAACACATTATTTCTCCTATGTTTTATATGTTTTTAATACGAGTTTTGATATGCCTTGATTGCATGTCGTATTATGTACTCAAGGAGCATTGCCCTTGAGTATGCATCTTTTGGTACAAGTTGGTGACAAAATATAAAAATCAAATTTGGTGATGCCACTAGGGATCAAATTTATTAGCTCATGGTTGTGTGTGCCCTAGTTCAAACTCATTTAGATGGTGTTTTCATTTCCATGCAACAATTTTTTTGTCACACCACGACTAACTTTTATAAACTTTTGTTTTATGTTTGATCCACATTTTTTCTCATAAAAAATACATCGTCAAATCAGGGAATTTCTCAAGATAATTGTAAATTCACATTAAAAAACTAAGTTTTTCTAAGAATTGAGTTGATAAATTCAATTTTTCTCTTGCAACCTGGTTTTGGAAATTGGTGACTTGGTTGTCTATTTGTTGTTAATTCCAAGTTCCATTAACCAACTTTTCTCCTCATTTGGACATTGTAGTAAGGAAACACTTGAAAAACTTTAGTACTTGCACTACCTTTAAGATTCTTATTAGGAATTATTCGGCCTTTTTACGTTTCAACTCCATACTTTCATAATTTAGTTGATTTAGTTCTTGCATTTGCTTGAAATATTTGTTTAGATTACTTAAGGGTTTCAATTATTTTCTTTGCAAACATAAATAATTTAATGTGCATCATCTCATTTGCTAGAAAGAATATAATTATGAAAAAAAACCATTTCATTCTTAGTATTAACTTTTAGTATTTCGTGCATATTGTTTTTCATATTGGACAAGTTCTAGCTTCCATTTTGAATTGTTTTTTTTAAAGAATCTTGAGAATGCCTCTTTACATTTAGAAAAATGTTCAATTATTAAGAAAATAATTCTTATTACCATTATAATTATTTTCTTTCATTGCACTTTATATTTCTAGCATTTAATTTACAAGCAATTTTATTGTTGTATATGCACCATTTGTATAGACATCTCGCATCTTAAATCAAATAACACTTAGTTTGTGTTGCCAAAATGAGCCGTAAGAATAAGCACTTAAGCTAACTAACTAGAATCCTTGCTTGAGGATTCAAAATTAATTTTTAAGTTAGGATTGTGGGGACAAGTATCTAAATAACTCACCACAATCTTTCCTATCTGAAACATGGTTGTTGACTTTTAGGGAACTTAAAATAATTTCTATTGGGTGTGGTTCAAAACTCATTCAACAAGTGTGCTATTCATAGTAGACAATACCAAGGTTGGGACCAAAAGTGTGATTAAGATTCCTAGCTCTAATACGAAAGATCCCTTGACCATATAATTTCAACTTGAAAGTGAGGAAATTTTTTGCATGTACCCATGAACAGGTAACCTATTGCCACATCTATTAGATTCCTACTTGGGTGACTCTCGTAGAAGGAAGGTCACCAAAAACAGATAATTGTCTACTAACCAGAGTTACTCCTATTTTCATTCACTATAACTATCTCATTTGCAAATTCAGTCACTTAATTGGTAGACTTGACAACCCATAGATTGGAGTGTTTGGAAGGCCCTTGTTTGGCTCTCTACTTCTTCCCAGCCAATGGACCTTTCAATACCACTTGTTGAGAGATATTTGAGAGTCATTAAAGTAAATTTCAACTCAAAATGGGCATTTTAACCCAAATTCAAATTCCACGTCATCATCGGTTAGCCAATGAAATTGCTTTAAATTTGAAATGTCGTATAGGTCTTAAACAATTTTTTAATATAAATTTGGGGATAGGTATTGATCAGAATTTCAGGGGGAATATGGTCTAAATTCGGATGTATGAGTCATAAAAGCACTTAATGAGAGGCCACATGCTCTCAATCATCATGAAAGCATTAAACGGAGAGACCACCCTCTCTCATCCATGGTAATTGACAACTCATGGTTTTTTTCCATGGTATGGCTTCAAGGCACATTGTACCTCTCTCATCCACAGTATTTCACAACCCATGGTTTTGACCCATGGTATTGCCCCAAGGCACATTGTAATAATGTTATAAAAAGGCTCTATGCCTTCTCAATAAAGCATTCAATGGATTCCTCCACGAGATTCAAGAGATTATCAAACCATACTAAGAAAGACACTCATAACCAGTAACGCAATAATGCAATAGAATAAGACAAGTGGAGGATGTCAAAAATCCTTGAATGCTTTATTGAGAAGGCATAGAGCCTTTTTATAACATTATTACAATGTTCCTTGGGGCAATACCATGGGTCAAAACCATGGGTTGTGAAATACCATGGATGAGAGAGGTACAATGTGCCTTGAAGCCATACCATGGAACAAAACCATGAGTTGTCAATTACCATGGATGAGAGAGGGTGGTCTCTCTATTTAATGATTTTATGATGATTGAGAGCGTGTGGCCTCTCATTAAATGATTTTATGACTCATACATCCGAATTTAGACCATATTCCCCCTGAAATTCGGATCAGGTATCATAAAAAAAACTACTTTTTTTGTTCGTATTTTCGACATATCTCCCTGTGTTTTTACTCAAATTTCGATCGAGAGAGCTCGTTGGATGCAGAATTAAATTCCTCATCCAACGAGTACCCACTCGGCATACTTTTGATAGGCCATGCTACCCCAAAAACAAGAAATACCTTCATCACATTTTTCAAGTATTTCTTGTTTTTGGGGTAGCGTGGTCCGTCAAAAGTATGTTGAGTGGGTACTCGTTGGATGCAGAATTTAATTCTTCATCCAACGAGCTCTCCCGATCTAAATTTGAGTAAAAACACAGGGAGATATGTCGAAAATACGAACAAAAAAGTAGTTTTTTTTTTCTTTTCCTCCAAAATTAATCAATTTTATTTTATTATTTTCCTTAGGAGGCCCATTTTGAGTTGAAATTTCCTCTAATGGTTTTTCTTATTTTCATGACATATTTTCAACCATTTTCTTTTTTTTTTACTAAGGGAATAAAAACTGGGGACTGGGTTGGTACACGCGTGACATGGGGTCCAGGGATCCAATCTCGCTACCATTATACCCCTAGGTGCACCCACAGAGACCGAACGCGTGGGGCATGGGTGATACCGGGTGATATGAACTTGTGACCTCCATTTACAAGATATCCTTCATATCAAGCGAATCATCGGTTGACCTACACCCCTACAAGCATATTTTCAATCATTTTCATCTTAAGACTAGTGAGTCACTTGTTCTTTTTCTAAGGTGTTTATTTTTCCATTAGTCATTTACTTTATTGAATCACCTATTGCACCCACCTTGTACTCGATTTCAATTAAGAATATCATTTAATTCGTCGTAATTAATTTGAAAACCTTTCATTATTCTATCTTACAGCTTTTGTTTTAGAAAATGTACAACATGTACTTAATATTGCTCCTCGCATAGCACGTAGACATTTTTAATGAATTCAAAGTTTGTGACCCACCCTTGGTATACATGGTCGTGTTATTAATCATCCTCAACATGTGAAAATAGAATGGCATATGCCTCCCACACCACCTACTTTTCCATTGATATCATCATATTTAGTGTCCTTGAAACCCAAGTCCCCACCTTCACCTAAATCCCTTACCCTGCTGGTAAGAACAATAGCTAACAATTCTAGAGATATTAAAAGCAATCCCTCCAACCCTAATACCAATACCAATACAAATACTACTGTGAATACAAATGTAGTCACTATTGTGAATGCATTCCGCATTTTAAGTCTTTCTTTCATGGCAAGTCTAAATATGCCCAATTTGATTTAGTTGACCAATGACCTAACTGGACATGATGCTTCATGGCCTCCCATTCCCACTAAATTACCTTTAGATGTCCCAAAGTTTGAAGGAAAAGCTAGAGAGGGCCCAACCAACCATATCATTATTTTCCATCTATGGTGCTCCTCAAATAATATTATAGATGATTCCATTCTATTACAATTAATCCAATTTAACCTCATAGGGTTGTAATGAAGTGGTATATCAAACAACCTTCTATGGAAAACACAAAGTTTGTGTCATTAGCATCATCTTTTCTTGTGTTCTTTCAACAACTTTCTATGACGAACAAAAAATTCATGTCATTAGCATCTGGTTTTCTTGTGTTATTTCAACTACCTGACTGATATGACGAGGGAGTCAAAATTATTATGTCATGCCATTAAATTATAGCTACCCTCATCATGGATCATATACATGAGTGGTGTAGAAGAAAAAGATTATGTAAGGTCAGCCTAGCTGACTAGCAATATCTAGACTTGTTCTTAAAACAATTCATACCCATTATATCCAAGGACAACACTTTTGAATGATTGCAAACTGAAGAGGAAGTCATCATGAAGGCTCAACAAAATGGTCTAATATATGTTCCACCGAGGTATTCGTACTACATTATCCTAGATGACCACCAAGGTGACTCCTCATGCAATGATTAATTGGAGGCACCCCATTATATAGATGGGGTGATTGGTGTAGTGGCATCTAGCTCCCATCCATACAACCAAAATTCACCCCCAATGTCACCAGTGTGTATGGAAATGCATATGGTGGTGAACACCCTAATTCTAGGAAACTATATATGCCTTATTTTTTCCATGACCCCTCAAGCTCATCTTCACATGTAGGAATGAGTAACTTCTATTCAGTTCCTCATAATTCAACCCATGTTCATAGCTTTTTTTTGTAGTGGAATGATGTGCAGCGAAATATCTACCACATATGTGGCTCCACCAACCCATAACCCATACTATCATTTTTTTGACCCTCCAACAACACCACTGGCACAGCAACATCCTATACCTTAACCTCGACCTTCCTCTTTTCTGCATGGGAAAGTTTATGTGAACAACAAAACAAATCCAATCACCATCATGCACCCAATAATCAAAACATGTTGTCTAACACTATCAAAATTAAGAATAAGGAGAAGAATAAAAGGAATTTCCAAACCCAAAGGCTAGGGGAAATTAGCCTAATCCCCCAACTAATAATAGCAATAATCCTAACCTCACAAATCAAGATACCAATAAACCCTCTGTTGGCACCCCAACAACTCCCCTTAGAATTTTTCCAAAATATAGGGGCCCTGTTCGATTTTTGGAAGAAAAGTTGCTTTCAGTCTTATTTCGGCTTTGATTGCTTGATTTGAAAAGGTGGTTGATTGATTTTCATTCCTTGATATTTCAAATTTTTTCACTTCTCGTGAAAGAGGATTTAATGGTTATTTTCTTTCTCAAGTATTTAGTTTTGAATGCTAATATCCTTTACTTGGGGTGATGGTTTTTCACGATATTGTTTGGATTGGTATTTGAGGATCTTAACTATTTGAAACATTTCATCTTCTTATATCCTCAAAAACATAGAAATTTCTATGGTGATTGTGTCCATGCAATATTTTGATCGAAGGATGAACAATTTACATTATTCTTTTCTTCTCAAACTTATTATTATCATGGATTAAACAATTTGAAAAATAAGATGAGGGTAAAATGATAAAGGGAAATGGGGTGGCAAGGGGCGGGGTTTTCATCGCCCCAGATGGAAAGTTGGAATCAAATTTCTCATGGGGACTTGGAAGGGATACAAATAATGTAGCAGCAGCACTAGGCCTCTGGCAGGGACTTCAGATTGCCAAGAGTCGGGGAATTAATGAACTTATTGTGTTGGGAGACTCACGAATAATAATTCAAGCCCTCGCTGAAAATACTCTCCCATCCCAGATGCAACTTCATCGGCTGATTAGAAAAATTCAAGCCATGGTCAAATCTTTTCGCAAAGACGAGTTCTTCCACATCCTAAGGAAGCACAATAGTAAAGCAGACCTAGCTGCAAACATTGGCTCCACCCTTGGCTTTGGAATTTTGTTTAGAAATGGGGCCAACACCTTTTTCCAACCCCCATAGGACCATGTCCCTTGACCATGGGGTAAAAATTTCCCTTGTGGCATATGTCTATAGTCTGTGGCACGTCTCCCATGCAGCACATGCTTCCACCTCATGGAGGAATCCCTGGAATGGACAAGGTGAGTGTGCAAGGACATGGACTTTGATGCCTATTTGAATTCCCTATACAATCGAGCAGGACCGTTACCAGCTCGTAGCAGGAATTATGTCCCGTCTACCCTATGCAAAATCAATCGAGGATTTTCAAGAAATCATGGATTTTTGGAGCGAATTGGGTGATAAGGTCATTAGGCATGACAAGGGGATTAGGCGTTGTTTCACGCTCTGGTTCGTCTGCATCAGTGAGGGATTTGTGGGAGTGTTCAAGTTGTTACTTGCACCATGGAAGTGTCCTCGACATCCTCCGAGTCCACGAGCTCTTCCCCGCTTGCCCAATTCATAGAGATGGATATTCGGGAGATTAAGAAGAAGATCGGGAAGATGAACAGGTACCTTGGCAAGATCGATTCAGAGAGAGGTCGATGACTGGAAAATGTTGACAGGGACATGGCTTACTTGAGGAAGGAATTTGCCCGATTGATTTCGCTTACTAAAAATGCTTTGACAGGGATGCTGGCAGAATTGGAAATAAAGTTCGAGAAGCTGGAATTGAAGGTGGTAAAGCTGAAAGCAACGAACTTCTCAAGTTCATCTTCTCGCTATGGCAAGAAAGCTAAATGATTTTCAGTATGTTAGGAATTCGTTTTTTAATTTCCTGCTTATGTTTGCTGATAATAGCGTTTAGTTAGAAGTCCTCGATCTCTTTTTAATAATCTTTGTAGGTTGTATAAGATTTGCACTATCTAAGCTATGTGGGTTGTATAGGATTGGCACTGTCTGAACTCTAAAAAGACTGGCATTGTCTGAACTCTATTTGTCGCTACCATAAGGGCACCTATGTTAAATGTGGCTCTATTTTTTTGGTTATACCACATGTGGGTTGTATAGGATTGGCATTGTCTGAACTCTAAAAAGACTGGCATTGTCTGAACTCTATTTGTCGCTACCATAAGGGCACCTATGTTAAATGTGGCTCTATTTTTTTGGTTATACCACCTCTATATATTCATCATAATCGTTTTTGTCTAAAAAATGATAAAGAGAAACAATGTAATTTTCTAATAAATCATCTTATTCCTACTCCTTTCTTCCATTTTTCTCTTATGAAAGTGATAAATTTTCATAATAAAATATTATTAATTTACATGTGTATCCTAATATTTGCAATTTATATAACTTTTGGATAAAAATGATTTTAAAATGAAAAGTATATTTAAATGTTATTTTTCGAAAGCATGTATTTAAACATTTTCTTATATAAACTCTTCAAACTAAAACAATTATTATTATTTCTTCGTAACCATTATAATCACAACGAACTTTAATATACCTAAGGAATAACACGTTACCCTTATTACCTTACATTAAACCTAAGGAATAACATGTTACCCTTATTAAATATTTTTCACCTCATGCTTACACTAAAGCATAATTTTGAATACATAGTGTTAATATTCTTGGAAGTTATCTTGAAAACTATGAAACTTTTAAAGGGTTTTTGTTTTATTATCCCTTCATTTACATGAAACCTAAGGAATAACATGTTACCCTTATTAAATATTTTTCACCTCATGCTTACACTAAAGCATAATTTTGAATACATAGTGTTAATATTCTTGGAAGTTATCTTGAAAACTATGAAACTTTTAAAGGGTTTTTGTTTTATTATCCCTTCCTTTACATGAAAGCTTTGGAGAATGTTTATGGTGTTTATTGATTACACACTTTTTACAATCATTGTCATTTAATCAATGTATTTATTTCCATATATATTATTTTTTTTCAAATTGAAAAGAAATTAATCATGAAATTGGAAAACCCTCACATTGATTTCAGATTCTTTTGAGTTGAGAACATAATGTTAGCTATCGATAATGATTTCCATGAATCATTGTTTTTATCTTTAGTATTATCATTGACTTTACATGCAGCTCAATATTCATAACATTATATTTCTTTTAATTTTCATGCGGGTTTCACTTATTAAAGTCAGAAAATATGAATGTTAGCAGCATTAAATGAGAAACTTTATCTACATCAATGAAAGATAAATGCCAAAAATTCTTCATTTCAAAAAAAAAAAAATTGAACATAATTGAAGAAAATTATGTTCAATTAACCGAATGGATAAAGGAAAATCTTTTTCACTTTTATCTTTAACTTTCATTTTACAAACTTTGTCATCTTTTAATTTCTCTTCACGTTATATTTCTTACTTTTAAATTTGAACTTTCACCTGCAAAGGAGCAAGAGTAAGTTGGACGATAACGATACGCTGGAAATTTTGTTGCAGGATAACACACAAGTGAAAACAGATTCAACAAATATGACGACAAAGATGGAAAATATTGTGTCCGATAAACACCAATAGGTCACAAGTTAAGTGCTAGAAACTACATCCGATAAACACCAATAGGTCACAAGTTAAGTGCTAGAAACTACATGTTAGCCAAGCCTCAACTACAGCTATCACATGTAAACTGATATATATATATATGTGTGTGTGTGTGTGTGTGTGTGTGTGTGTGTGTGTGTTTATTTCGATTTTGAACGATGTCCATAAAATTTAACTTGACTATACACTTGTCTCATCTTCATGTAATATAGGAAGAGTGCCCTTCCTCTTCCACTCCAAATTCTAAAATAGAAACGCATATCAATGTATAATTCCACTATGATTGTACGTCCATGTGCATCATATATGACAAGTGAAAATTTTTACTAAAGAAAATATATATTTATTCCTAAAAGGTGCACTCAAATCAAAGATTAGATATTACACTGCAAAATTCCTCTGTTTGAACGCACGTTGATGGCGATGAGGTGTTTGAAACATCTTTGGACAGAAATGCAAACAACCCTTGGGAGCTCATCACTAGTCATAATGAAAAGGGGAGAGGCCAAGGTCATGCTAGACACACGACATCCCCTACTCACAATGTTTCATTATAAATGTGAGGTGGAAATTGTCTCCTCGGCTCCTAGGAGGCCTGAGCATCATTGCTCCAAACTCTAATATGATGGAAACCATGTTGCACGCACCAACGAAGGAAAAATGAGGACTCACAGCGAACAAAGAGTTCAAAGGTTATGAAGGAAAGAGGAAATACATGGGGGCACACTCCACCCAACATCCTTACTCAAAATATTTCGATGGTAAGCCCAAGGTGAGTAATGCAAAGGTCAGGCGAGGTAAATTAGAAACCCGTTATGATCAATGCTTGGTTTGGCTATAATATTGACTCGAAGACTTGCTTTTTCGAGGGTCGACATTGCAAATCCTTTCTCGAAGGGCAACCCACTTGTCGTATGCTTAATTGCTATATTATTCAAGGAAAGGGAAACATGTTGTTCTAGCCTTGATCTCAGTAGGCAAGTTCCAACCATGGTTGGGAAAGCGCAAAGCTTGAAGGGTTGAAGTTGTAGGTGTGGACGCAAGTTCATTTACTACCCTAAAGGGATGCATGAAGTGCAGCCTTCTACATCAGGATACAGCAAAAATACTCATGTGCTAATATAGAGGGAAATTGGAAAATTTGTGATCCGGGTCAAGAACGAGCAAGAGGTATTGAATAAGGATTATATTAAACAAGGCATGCAAGCATATATACCATAGTAGCATAATTCAGATGTATTGGCCTTTCGTGTACAGAAATTCCAAACAATTCGAACTTCGTCCAATTCACCCAAAGACTAAATTTTGAAACCAATTTTAAAAAAACTATTTAAAAAAAAACAAATTTCAATTATTTAAACACTATAAAATATAAATACCATTCAATTTGGTACTCCGTAATTTACTCGAGCATTATCAATTACGTCAAAATCATCTTGTACGTGATGGTAAATACTTCTTTACTTGCTTAGTAAATCAATTATTAATAACTAATGGTTGTCTCTCTCAAAGTCGTCACATCCCAGCTTGTTGAGATTTGTAGTTTATTTTTTTTTAAGTAGTAATTTTGGTTGTAAATATTATGTCTCAAAATATTTATGGTTGATATTCAATATTTTATTAAAAATATTCTATAGGTTTAAATTCTATATATGATTAGTTGTATTATATATGAGAAGTCTACTTCCGTATTTTATCCGTACTAGATTTTTTCATTGCGTATTTTTTCTGTATTGAATCGTATTATGCTACTATGATGTATACCAGATCTCTACACTAAATACCTGTAGATGGTTTGGCTTTACTAGAAGTTGAAACCCTGCTTGGGAATGAGTTGTTTGACCACAAGGAGGACTGCAATGAAATACTTCTCCAAATGCACGGACTCCAGGACCAAATGCAGAAAATGATTGCCAATATCAATATAATTGCTAAAGCCAATGCAGGGCTCAAGTTTACTGAAAAGAACACCAATGCTGAAAAATAATCCTCCTGCCTCTGCACAAGATAGTGATCAAGATAGTTTTGCTTACAGTCAAGCTAGGTTTCTGGTGAAGTGTTGTCATGCTCTCTGTTTCTATGACAAGCATAACATAAAGACTATTAGACCTAAGATATTGTTATCCTTTTGCTGCTCTCCCAAGACAATGTTAAATGATGAATAACTGTTTTTCTGCTTGTCGGATTTCCCTTGTGGCCGACCAGCTCTCCAAACTTCTGTGTATTTTTCTGGTTAATATAATATTATAGCTTACAAAAAAAAGATATTACAATGCAAAATTGTATGAATTCAATTTATTAAACTAATTATGTGGGTTAACTCGAATAGTTGACTGATTTGAGCTTTACGCAAGGGGTCTCGAAGTCGATCCCCCATGCTAGCTACCTCTGTTTGCATGCCTCACTCAATGTTCCCAAATCAAGCACCAAAATCAACATTAATGGATTTACACCATGTACCATTCACAAAACGCATAGAAATGCCCAAGAGTTTTTGGCTAGATTTCCCTTGGAAAACATCAATATTACTACGTAGCATGATAATGAATCAACAAAACTAAATCTTCAATACCAAAAGTGGCAAACAAAATCTGTAGAGTACCTGCTGCAAGAAACTTCTAATGATCATACTTAACAACGTAATCTAAAGAGTATACGACTTCTGAATGAAAACGAACAAGAGGATTGCTAAACCTTAGCAGAGTTGAACTACTTATAAGACAACAAAAAAGCTTTCTACTCCTTCCATTTTGTCGTCATTATCTACATTCATACATTGGTTTTTTTATTCAGAGAAAAAGAAAAAAAAACCCATTGACTGAGAACAATAAATGCCAAAAACGCCCCCAAAAAATTTTCATACTATAGAAATTTTATCAATTTTTCGTCCCCAAGTTAAATACATAGAAAGATATGAAGAATCTAATTTGTCCATCAAAAGTAAATGCATGCAATCTTAATAGAAAAATAATTTCCTTTATGAGCAATTTAGTTTATTTACCAAATAGAAAATAGTGTTCAAGAGCATTGACACAAACATTAAGAAGCCAGAGAAAATTACTGACAAAAAGTGTTGAATAGAACTAGGTTTAAATACAGAATTATATGCAAAATAGTCTCATCTTAGATAGAAATGCTAACAAAGAAAATTCTGATCAGACAGAAACAGCAATGCCACAGAAAGCTCATTGAAGGTCGGTCATTGTAATTCTCCAACTTCAACATTTTATTATCTGAAGAAATTTAGGAATATACACAAATTACAACCAACTCAAGACTCATGGTCAACTTATCTTCCTAACACATAAATT
The DNA here is from genome assembly GCA_001517045.1 of Pseudotsuga menziesii. Classification (NCBI taxonomy): domain Eukaryota; kingdom Viridiplantae; phylum Streptophyta; class Pinopsida; order Pinales; family Pinaceae; genus Pseudotsuga; species Pseudotsuga menziesii. The sequence goes on from LPNX010932900.1 coordinate 651,169, forward strand.
GAACAAGCAACGTTCCTGTAAATGCATTGAAATAGATAACCCAACACCACAATGATTACAAAATAAATCTATTAAGACTGCCCTACAGATTTAATAAAAGAATGCTTTCTGAAACTACTAGAAACAAATTATCAGAAATCATTGAGTATATAACTCTTTAACACAGAAGACCAACCAAAATAATTCTTCTAGCGAAGAGATCCAGCAGCTAAAACCCTCATATGTGTGCAAACAATCTTGCACACTATTCCACAATATCAATCTTCTCATGGAACTGAATTCCCACATTTTCAGAGTTGAAAATTAAAAATAACTAAAATTTTTAAACAAAAAGTGGTTAATTACCAAACTGCCCCACTTTCAACGCCAGAAGGATAAAATTTCAACTAATTACACACTCTTGAGAATTCAAATTACTGTCATCCTCATCAGAGTCATCATGATGTAATGGTTCCAAAAGAACATACTCATCCACATCATCATCTTCACCGTCAAAATCTGCTCTTGAATACCTTCTCTCAACATTTGGTTGATATTGCCGTCTCTGTAATCTTAACACACGCATAATTACATCTGGTGTAAGACTGATACGTGAGCGATCCTCTCTGCCCTGTCTGTTGGCTTCCATTATCTGCAAAAAGTAATCAAGTCAGTTGCTCTGACACTGAAAAACATGCCAAAACAAAGTATTTCGAGTCACTAAATTGCACAAACAGATAATGTGAAGATTCCTAACTTATTGTCCATATGTTTATAAGATAAAGGTCGATCATAGGGTACCTCTTCAACATCATCTGGGAGTGAAATCAAATGATCTGCAGTAGGGGCCCATATTTTTACATTTTTCTCAATTCCACTTGTAGCAAGTATAGTTGCATAGGGATGAGGCTCCAGACAATTAACCACCTTGCGATCACCTATCATCAAATGTACTAGCTCACCCCCCTTCTTCTTCCAGATGAATATCCGACCACAATCGGACCCACTAACTACATACTCTGTGTTAGAGCCAAAGAAATTTACACCCTTCACAGTCTGTGCATTTCGATGTCCCTTATAAACCTGCGGGGCTTCTAATTCATTCTTCTTCTCAACTGACACCAATTTTGGGTTTGGGCCCAAACCCATTTCCTTCTGAAACAAATAAATAAGTTCATCATTGTAAGAGACAAGTAACTCCCCTTGGTAAGAATAAGCTAGACCTGTGATGTCAACATTGTCATTGTCGATAAGATGTTGAGGTGAGAACGAATCTACAGGGTAATCATGATTTGTCGAAGCATCCCGATGACAGCTTCTGATGTCATAAACACGAGCATATTCATCAGAGCCACCGGTGGCAAAATAATACGGATTTCTGAGATCTATCACTATGGCATTTAGTCGCACATGTTCAGTGGGCCCTGGTTTGTTGTTCCCCACAAAGTTATGGCAAGTAAAAAGCTTGGTCGCGGTATGGTTTCGCAAATCAAACTGCAGAAAATATGTAGCAATGACCATAATGACTTGTGAATTTCAATTTCAAACACAGAAGTAAGAGACTTGCATTTCTATTCAGCAGTTTAATATGCAAACTTCGCTCAGCCTTTTATACAGCAGCTTTGAATCACCATATGGCATCTACAATCAAGAATAAAAGAAGGAAAAGGACTTACATGCTGGACAATTCCATCTTCACCACAGCTGTAAAATACATGGGGACTTCCAGGCTCTATAGCAAGCTTATGAGTACGCCCCCGATGTTTTGCTAGTCGTTTTGTCTCAACCTGACCATTTTCCAGGATCTGGGCATGCCTTACCTGTAAATAAAATTATAGACACATTACTCCCTATTCCACAAATATTGAGAATTTCTTATTGATGGGGAACTCAGTATGACAAAAGCACATCAGTATTAGCATGAAATATCCTTTCTAACATATTTTTCTTGGCCACTCTCAAAAGGGCAGAAATATTCAAAAAGAATTGAAGCCAAAATCACAAGAGATATAAAATGAACAAATTTCTAGAACAAGTTTGGCCAAGTCACATCCCCTAGCCATAAAAAATTTCAATGCAAAATACAGGTTGATAAAATGAACGTGGGTGAGTTCCTGTTACCTTTTTGTTGTTGCATTTAATTTTTTAAACACAAAGTTACTGTGGACAGACATCTTCTAAGTTCTAATACCCCCCTTGTCACCTCCTGTTGAATCCTCAATGTCGGGCCCAAGTTTTCAAACTCCATGCATGCCTCAAAAGTCAAAGCAAAATGCCACCTCCTACTCCCCCTATTCCTACAAATTTGAACAGTGGAAATGGAAATGTACACAATTGTTTTGCTCCCCACACACAATCTAATGCTCAACCTAGCTTGGATGGCATACGTTGGAAAAAGAATGTCCATAATCAAGCAATGAAGGCCATTGCTAATTTTTGGTACTATTCTGGCATCCCTTTCAACCGTGCCCGTAGCCCTTACTCGCAGTCTATGACTGATGCAATTCCTACTGCACGCCCAGGGTTCAAAACCCCCTCATTTCAGAGCCTTAGGACAGATCTGCTATTAGAAAGTGTTGATGCCCTCAACCCTTCTACTTGCTGAATTTTGTGCATCATGGGCAGAAATAGGGTGCACCATCATCAGTGATGGATGGATAGATCAAAGGAACAGAGCTTTGATAAAGTTCCTCGTATCTTGTCCAAAGGAAACAATGTTTCTCAAACTAAATTACTGGAAACGTCTAGACCAGGGGGGATACGCCGTTCCCAGTTTCGGAAACTGAAACGGAGGGAATACAGCTTGGAAATGACACTTAAACAGTTCCAACCTGTATCCAAAAAAAGAAACGTTTCCAGCCGTTTTCAAGACTTATTCAAAAACCAGAATGTTTCTCCAAGCCGTTTCCAGCCATTTCCTGAAACGTTTCCAAGTCATTTCCAGCCATTTCCTCAAACATTTTCTGGTTTTCTGAAACATTTCAGCTGCAATAAAGCAAGTTTCCAGCTAGAAATAGTGATTTTTTGACATGTAAAATTGAACATTTCAGCTGCTACAAGGCAAGTTTCCAGCTAGAAATAGTGATTTTTTGACATGGGAAAAAAAACCTAGAGGCAAACTATAAAACCCTAATCATAAATTGAGCCTCAAAACTTAATATAAAGTCTTAAACCTTAAAAATCAAGATCTAAACCCTAATCTTAAATTGATGAATGGTAATCTGAATTTTTATGTCTCAAGGTCTTTTTCTCATTGTTTTTTTCCAAAAATTATAAGAGTAACACTAATCTATGAACATTTTTTTGCATCAAATGCTTGTCTACTATAGTGTTACTGACACAGCCTAGTGTAGAAGTACAATGATTGTTTTACTGTCTTTTTTCTCATCTTTTTTGCCAATTACTCAGCTTTGTTGCAAATAAACTTCAATGACTTGCATATGTAATAAAACAACTTGCATATCAAAATCGAGAAATGGTAGTTTCAGCCCTACAAAATAACATATTGCATTTATAAAGGGTTACAAGAACCAAGACGTATTTCCAATAATCTTTAATCTTTTAAACTTCTGTCAAGCATTTTTATCAATATAATCCATTATTCCACGGGGACTCGCCCCCCTCGCTCCCCACGCCTCAAGGATTTGGGGGCTCCTTCCGAAACATTTCTCGACGCCCCAAAAAAACCGAAACTTCATGAAACGCACATGGGAGCGTGTCCTGACCTCTTGAAGGTCTCTTCGGTCATGGGGGGCGCCTAGAAGCTCTCTCCCAAAAATGGGGGGCGTCTAGACACCCCTCACGATTTTCTCCATCTGCTGTTGAAAAAAGCAAAATTAAAAAAATTGATAAAGGTAATATGTTTTTATCATTTGACCTACCTTTTGTTACCATTCATTACATCGAGCCCATGCACGTGAAGATAGAAGCTCGTGAGAGAGACAAAGCCCGCCACTTAAGATTTTACCTTGCCATGAAGTTTGCAGAGAGCCCGCCATTGTGAGTATTCAAACAATCGTGAAGGTAGGAGAGCCCGTTGTCCTGAAGACAAGAGAGTCGCCCACAGGTGAAGACAAGAGAAGGCCCGCCGTGAAGTTTGGAGAGCCTGTCGTCGTGAAGACTCGAGAGCCCGTCACCATGAAGAAAGGAAAGTCGTCCGCCGTCGTGAAAACAAGAGAAGGCCTGAGTATTGAGGAAGGTCGACTGTTGAGAAATCCCAACACTGTGCAGTCACGGAGTGTGAAGTCAGTTTCCCACTACAGGGAAGAGAGTCAACAGCCCGTTGTTGTGAATATTTGAAGGTGAACTTACAAGACTCCCGACACTGTGCAGTCACGGAGTGTGAAGTCAGTTTCCCACTGCAGGGAAGAGAGTCAACAGCCCGTTGTTGTGAATATTTGAAGGTGAACTTACAAGACTCAACAGACCCTGCCACTGCATTACAATCTACAGAGAACTTAGAAGAGGCTGCTGCATTGCAAAGGTAGCGTTTTTTAAATTTTAAATTTAATTTTTTTTAATTTTAATTGTTTGTTAATACTTATTTAAGGTAGCCTGTAGGGTATGTTACAATTTAAGGTAGGGTCTAAAAGGATGAAGCCTTAATATGTTCCACTTTTGAAATTTAATAAGTAATAGGTTGTTAAAACATTATGTTTTTATTAAACAACCATGAAATTTTTAGTAAAACAGTTACAATAATAAAAAAATTAAATTTAAAAGCTTTGTCGCCGCAGGTTGCCAAAAATAAAAATCAACACCTAACATTTTCAAGTTCAACTTTCAAACCAGCAATATGAGCAACTCTAGCCATTGCAACAGTAGTGACAGCAATGACAGTGAAACTAAATATGGTTTTTAGGCAGAGGGTAACTCTAATGTTGGACTTGGGACAGAGATTGGGAGTGGGACAAAGATTGGGAGTGGAAGTGGAACTCCCTCATCTACCAGGTTAATTAGAAGTGAAGGAGAAGGCAATGCCAATCTCAACCCATCAAATTCCTTGGCTCAATATGCAAAGAGGACTCTTGATCCCAAGAAACCACTTTTGCTTTATGCAAGCATAGTAGATGCTCCCTCAACCAACCGGAAAGACAAGAAAAGTGGTGGTTTGTTAGAAAGTGACAACAAGAAAGGTCTTCCTGCATACATATGTCCTTGCATGCAGAAGACTCAAAACAAGAAACCAATTGTATTTAATTTACTTTTCCTAAGTTTACTTTGGAAAATAAATTTAAGTGATCTACTTATTGATTAACTTTATGAAACATTTTTGTAAAGTGTAAGTGATAATATTTAAATGATGGCCAGATCTAATCTTGGCCATCCAATCTCATCGGAGGATCTCATCCATAGATCTATAGTGAGATTAGGTTTTTCGCTTAGTATTGACTTAGAAGAGAAAGATCAATTAGTGGAGAGAGGACAATTGCATTTTGACAGAGAGGGAGGAAAAGAAGTGTGAGGGAGAGAATTTTTGCGAAGAAGACAGAGGAACAGCAATCCAGAGAAGTCAGCCGAATTTGCAGAGGAGAGAGACAGGAGGATTTGGTGGAGGTGAACCGTAAAGCAGTAGGTCATACAACCGTACAACAGATAGGTCATACAACAGCAGGTCGTACAATCCATACAGACCATACGGATCAATACAGTAGGTCGCACGGATTCCGTACAGGTCGTACAACAGCAGGTCGTACAGCTGCCTTGGGAACCGTGCCACCTTACAGGTTTTTCTCAAGAGATTTGTGTGATTCGATTTTGCCATCTTGGGCATAAATTGATCTTTTTATAATTGTAAAAGCTTCACATTTTCTTAAGAAAATATCCTCTCATACTGTTGTAACGATTTTCCCATCTTGGGTTTTGTCTGGGGGTTTATACCCAAAAAGACTATGTCGTTTCTATTGATGTGATTGATGTTGTGAATGGTTCTTAGTTATTTATATTCCGATGCATACTAGTAAAGAAGTTCATGTGTGGTTTTCCAGTAACAATTTAGATTTACTGTTTTAGCCCTAGTTTGAGCTTTGAAGGAAAATTTATATGGTTCACGTTATTATTGGGTGCGCAATGTTTGTGGCCATCCTTGGGTTGGGAGTTATAGTCGGGTTAGACAACACCTTTTGAGCATTTGTGGAAAAGGGGCTTCTGTGTGTGCAAAGATAACCTTGTAAAGAAATGAGCTTATCAGGTTGCAAATGGATGCAGATGCTAAGGGCACATTCTCTAGGCAAAATGTCACGTCAAAAGAACATCACAATACAAAAGCAAGTTCTAAAAGGAAAGCTAACCCATCCACTTGTATGCCTCCACTGTCTCCTATTAAGACATCTTCATCAAAAAGGAAGGTTTCTCATTCTTGTGCTATAGGACCAACCATTACATGGATGTATGGAATGCTTAGCCGAGATGATACAGATGATGCCAATGGAAAATTCCTTTTTGCCAATGGCATTCCTTTCCATGTTACTCGTTCTCCTTCTTATAAGGAGATGGTTCGTGTTATTGCATCATCGGGACCCTCGTATGTGTCCCCAAGTGAGCACAAGGTGAGGACAGTAATCTTAGAGACGCAGGTGTCCAACATTACTATGCAAAAAGAGAAGATGAAAGAGGTTTGGGTGAAGTCAGGTTGCTCTATATTTATGGATGGGTGGACAGACATTGTTAAACATCCACTTATTAACATCATAGTTACATGCGTAGATGGGTCATTCTTTCTTATAGAGCTATTGATTGTTCTGGAAAGCGAAAAAATGCAGCTTTCCAATTTGAGCTTCTTCGGGATGTTATAGAGGAGGTTAGACCTGAGAATGTTGTGCAGGTTATGACAGATGTAGCAGCAGTGTGGAGATCAGCTGCTTTCGCTAGTGTGCCATTGGTTACTCTTGAGAGTGACTCAGACTCAGAGGATGACATTCCCATCGATGGTCTCGATGCCTTCATGCAACACATGGATGCAGAGGACCAATCAATGGAGTTGACACCTTGATGCTTGTTTTGTTATGATTTCTTTCAGCTATATTTAGTTTTAAGTGTCCATTGTTACTTGTTAGTTTTGACTCTAGATATTATCATATTGATTAGTGATGACTGAATCTAACTCTTTCCTACTTTTTACTCTTTGAGCAATCTTAATTTACTATTTGATGTTTCAGTCTTTATTTCAGACATAGTATTTCGTATTTACTATTTTCGTATGTTAATTTTTAGCATGCAATATCATTGATTCAATTTTTCAATTACAATGACTGAAATGGTGAAATATGAATATCAAGATTGAAATGACAAAATAGAAAATGATCATGATGAATTGTCACAATGTGTAACGTGTTTGTATTATTGATTTCAAAATTTGTAAGATTGAAGACTCTGATTTTAGTTTTACATTGCGCATGTTGAAACTTGAACTGTATTATTATTATTTAATTTGTTAGATGACTTAGATTTTGATTTACATTGTTGGGATTTATCATTTATAATTACTAATTTTTATATTCTTCTATTATTTTTATGACCCGATGCCTCCCCATCCCCCCCGAATTTCCCTAAAATTTGGATGTGGTCTCCACACGTCCCCAATGTGCGTTTCCCCACTCCCACGTCCCAAAAACTTGGGGGAACATTGATATAATCCGTAAAAAGTAAACAACATATCCAAGGGAACGTAGTGGTGTCTAGAGATAGTGTTAAAGCATAGAGTGCAATATTGCATGTCATCACACATTTTATCATATTGCTCAACAAAAGCTCACAAAATTATGCTCGAGTGCCAAACCAATCCCCTTAAAACATGATTGATTAAGTCAACTTTGATCATCCAAGTCGTTCCCAAAACGTTAGACAACGCCGTGAATTTAGGCCCTTTATGCACCAATCAATTTCTCAATTGACCCCCTCTTGCCTAGTTGATTGTCTAGCTAGTCAATGAACCAACCCAAATACACCTGAGTCAAGTCACTGACTTACCTCCAAAAATGTGTTTAATAACAAATTCCAACAGTTCTTCTAGAGGTGTAATCGACGTGTTATTTTATTACAGATCCAACACTTGAATTCGGCCTTCGCGTAATTTTAAGTTTTGAAATTTATGTTTAGAAGTAGTTGATATGCTCTTGTAATTGATATAAGAATATTTTCTATGACAATATTTAAGTTTGTTAATTTTAATTGTTATAAATGACATTACTAACTCTAAATCTAATTGATGAATGGTAATCTGAATTATGTATGTCTCTTGGTATTTTTTAATGTGTGTGTATGATGTTGTTTCCCCATTGTATTGTGTCGTATCCGACTTTTTTGGAAAATTTGTCGTATCCGTTTCACACCCAATATCCATATCCATTCCCATATCCGTTTTAGTGCAACTTAGTTCTCAAATCAATTGATGCCTCAAACAAAATTAAGAGTGGCCAACTCATTTGTGAAATGGAGGAAGTTGTTCAAGAGGTGGAAGGAGAAAATATTGTAAAAATTGCTATCGAGAATGCAACTAATTATATGGTTGTTCGTAGACTTTTTAAGCTTAGGCACCCCACCATATTTTAAACCTCTTATCTGCAAATTGCATAAATTTAATGCTTGAGGACATTGGTAGATATGCCTAGATACAAGAGGTTGTGGACAAGGCAAAAACCATAACCAAATACACTTACAATCACACAAATATCCTCAACACTATGAGAATATACACTAGAGGCATGGAACTTATTAAGCATATAGTGACAAAATTTGCAACAAATTTCATTTCCTTGCAATACGTGGTTCAGCAAAAGGTACTTAATTCCAATTTGGGAAAGATGTTGAAGAGATTATTGTTGTCACGGAGTCACTTGTCAAAAAAATTAGATACTTAATTCTAATTTTTTTAACTGTTTATGTTTTAAATTTTTCAATGTTTATAACTTGAAAGTCAAAGTTCAAACTTCAAAGTTTATTTCATTTAAAATTTACATTTTATCAAAATAAAAACGTTTGACAAGTCACAATTGGTTTTGATATTTCAGGATGGTTAATGATGACAAACCTGCTATGGGTTACATTTATGAGGCAATCGATCTCGCCAAGGAGGCTATCAAAAGAAGTTATAGGGATGAGAAGGCCAGGTATACACCTCTTTGGGATATTATTGATGAGCATTGAGATAGGCAATTGCATTCGCCCCTACATGTTGTTGGTTAGTTTTTAAAACTGGCATATTTTTATGATAAGCGCAGATTTAATGAGGATGGGGAGGTTGGAAGAGAACTTATGACATGCATTGAAAGGTGCAGCCCTAATCCAAATACCCAAAGCCGCATAGTTACCCAACTACAAGATTAAAATAGACCCGCAAAATTGTTTGCCTAAGCTAGTGCTATACATGAAAGGACTAGAAGGCTGCCAAGTAGCCTTAATGGCTTGATCAAAGTTCATTAAATTTTCTATATTTCATTTGTTAAATGTTTTAATAAATTTTATTATTTTGATTCTTTTAAGTTTTTAACTTTTAATATTTATCGTCTCCAATCTTTACTCTTGAAAGTTTGAAACATTGCCGCTTACTAGGTCATTGGTGTCAAAACTCTGGCGGTGATATGCCAAAACTAAAGAGATTTGCCATTAAAATCTTAAATCAGACCTGCAATGCTTCAAGTTGCAAATGCAACTGGAGCATGTTTGAGAATATACAATCCAAGAAGTGCAACTCATTAACACAAAAGCAATTAAATGACCTTGTTTTTGTTCATTACAATCTTCCGCTTCACACAACCAATTACCTTGTGAGAGTTAAAACATCCCTGACATCAACTTCCAACATTTTTCCTTTTCGGAATCCTTAAGACAATGTGTAGAAGCTTTAAGTTATGTCAAACCCCCAGTTGTCCTGAAGACAATGTGTGGAAGTCTGAAAGTCCCTGGAGGAGCTTTATGCTTCTCACCTTTTTGCACCGTCTCTTGGGAGTCGGTACCAAGCAGGTCTCCTTTTGGAAGGAGGAACTTCAAGTAGTTCTTCCGGTGGACTTTCAGTGTTATCTTCTGCAGATGAGTTATTGATTTGTGATTGCAAATGAGATATTATTTGAAATTGAATACATGTTTATACGGTTCTTCAATGGGAAGAGATATGGTTGATTTGAGCACCAGGTATGACATTTAGATAAACAGAAATTTTATTTAATTGGCATTGCAACCATCCTAGACCTGCTTCATCTCTTTTCTTCATTATTAAGGCGTGGACTACTCTTCTTGGTTATTTTATGCTCTTTAGGGGAATTTGGTGCATAACAGAATGTATCTTCTGCAGATGGGTTATTGATTTGTGATTGCAAATGAGATATTATTTGAAATTGAATACATATTTATACGGTTCTTCAATGGGAAGAGATATGGTTGATTTGAGCACCAGGTATGACATTTAGATAAACAGAAATTTTATTTAATTGGCATTGCAACCATCCTAGACCTGCTCCATGGTCGAGCATCCATCCGGGCGATGCAAGCACGTAAACCAAACAGTGAAATCAAATCAGAAAGCCTCTCTAGAACCATGATCTCATGCTTGGGGTGGGAAGCCTCTCTGGAACCATGATCTCAGCCTGAGTGCAAATGCAGAGAAACTAAATTTTTAATCCAGACAATAGAGATCCCTGTTGGCGAGACGGAAAAGGTATAGGCCTACCATTTGCAGATGACCAATTGATGACGAAATGCAAATTTGAGGAAAAAGAAAGCAGGGCAGGCCTCACTCCTCATAGAGACTACAACCTCACTCAAACATAAGACCAACCTTCTCACAATCCCTCAAACAGCACTTGCAAAAGCACAACAGTAGATTGAAGAAAACTGTGATTTAGTTGAGCTCTCAGTATTTAAAGCATGATTTAGAAGCAAAAATGATGAGCTTGTGAAGATGGAAAAAGACTGCATCGTAGCAGAGACTCAGGTACAGGCTACTATGCCTCAATGTGTTTCTTGAGGACTTACAAGCTCAGATAGAATGCCTAGAGGAAGATTAACAGGCAACTATACACCAAACCACATAGGCCACACAAATTCCAGAGTCTGAGCACTTCAACACATATACAGGCAAACTTGCAACAATATGACAGACGATTGTAGCAGTGAACAAGATCTGCACCTCGTTGACAGCCATGGCCTCTTCTTTCCAGAACCATCGACAACACAAATAGGCCTAGAAATATCAGTAGGAATAGCAGATGAACACCTCACCTGACAACGGGCTCATCATGGCAAATCACATGAGGCTAACAACTGCACAAAATGCCCTAACAACTACCCAAAATGCCTTAGACAGTGAACTGCAATAGAGAGATGAATGGATTGTCAAAGTCGAAGGGATTTTGGCAGGTTTCAAAGAAACTAGGAAACAATTCCAGTTGACTATCCTGCCAACCTTCATAAGAGAGATGATAGCACAAAAGGATTTTCCCATGCTGCAGGCTGCTGAGATCTGTCAAAAGTAACAACCAGCTACCCTGATCCAGAACCTCTCCAACATTACTTCAGTTGCACAGAAGTTACAATAGCAAACAATGGACACTTCAACCTTTAAACAGAAACAGAGTACTGGCAACATATGCTAAACTTATCCAAGAACGCCCCCACCTACAGATAATTAATGCATAAACACCACAAAGACGATCAGCATCATCCTTCCAGTGCCACCAATGACTTAGACCAACAGTTCCACTGCCCATGCTCAGAGCAACACTTCAATTCAGTGGTTAGTGCAAATAGGGTTCAGTCGGTTGATCCAAGCTCTATGCCAGTGAAGGACTTGTGAAGATACAGGCTTTCAGCCTACTCTTGCAGAGTCCAACCCTCTCAACTGTGAGCTCAGTACTTCAAAAATAGGACCTGATCATTATTTTCAGAAGCCAGCTCAGACATGTTGAAAATTCTGCAAGAAACAAATGACTCTCTTACTCATGCGACAGTCCCCAGCTTACCAAGCCTGAGAATTTTTAAAGAATGATTTCAGTACAATTTTGAATCAACAAAAACAGAACTAGATAAATAGAGCTCATCATCCAACTTCAAGCACGTTTAAATTTTGGAGATAGTTTTGTAGCAGAAGTCACTCAGTTCAATTGGCTTTTGCTCCTCAGCTTCACATGCCAACCATCCCACTTTATCTTAGTTTTGCAGCTCCACAGCTACAGTATTCAGTCCAGTTTTGACAACTTCAATACAGTTTCAATATTCAGTCCAGTTACACTGCTATAGGGGTTACACTCCTATATTAAATCAGCCTCAAGAAGGGCACCTCACTTGTGGGAGTTACATTTGATTTAATACAGGAGTCACACTCTTATTCATGAGAGCACACTGAAGGAGAAAGTTATCCCACATGGAGGACACTAGATGCCAGAGTTATACCACACAAGGAGGGCACCTCATTTGGGGGTCACTTGTCCTGTTCTAAGCATGAAGGATTTCACCCTAGGTGCAGGAGATTCCCTTGGAGTTACATTTGCCATTTCCCATTAGAATAGATCTCTTTTTGAGGGACATCGATTGTACCCTCCCATTCTCATTCTATAAGAAATGAAAAGGTGGATGAGATGAAGATTGAATCGGTTGTCCTAAAATACTGATTGCAGTAGTATATGAGGTTGATTTTGGTAAGCCCTAAGGGTTAGCAACTTAGCTCAATTGATAGATACTCTTGTGCGAAAGTTTATGGATATCTCAGGAACAAATCTCGTTGAGTCCCTCCAAGTTACCAGCGGGTAATTTGGCTAGCAGCTACTATTGGTCTCCATCCAGAAAACCAAGAAATAGGAAATCCGAAGAGCGCTGGAAAGGTACCAACATCCTCACTTGGAATGCCTAATATGCAAGTGAGTGACGGACTATAACTCTCTAGAAAAAGAAAGGAGGTTGACTTTGGTGAACTTCAAAAGTTGATCTGAGTATCTATCAGCTTATGAATTGTACTTTCAAAGATGATAATGCAAGGATCTCTACTAACCATCCTAGTTACTCTTCTATATGGAATGTTCGATAAATTAGATGGCTTTCTCACTCGTTAAAGTTTCACTATGGCAATTTTCTTAATCATCAGGATTAGGAGTAATAAATCTATCTGGCAGATTTTCTTCTCTTTCTGGATTCACCCAATCAACCAAGGAAACAACCATCTTTTACTTGAATCATTGAATCTTTAATGCTAAGTTTTCTAAGGATACCCCTGCAGGCTAGTACGTGCTATGTACTAGCCCCTAGTGAGAAAAATCTAGCTGAGGTGACAATGAACTAGCTCTCTGTTGTTACACCAGAGATATTCTTTGCAAATTTGCAGTAGAATGACCATTGGAAAACTGGCAGGATGCAAATAGCATAGCTCGTCAAGGTAGATAGCTACATATACCCAGTTGCAGAAGTAAAGGGAAATAGAGTGAAATCTCTTGGTCAGGCTACAACATTGATCTTATCAGCTTCTGTACAGCTAGACATACTTGTGTTCATGTGCATCTGTTTGGGTTATCGCACTTGCTGAGTAGTTTACTACTTTATTGTTCATAATTTACTATTATGTTCTATGTAATGTTTCGTTATTGATAAATAGGGAATTGACTGAGGACATTTAATACCGGGAGCATATTAGAACAATTATTCAGTATTATTAAGTCATCAATAGAGTAAAGAGGGCCATCAGAGTTATTTCTTAAGTCAACGAGCAATTAGAATTGCATGCACGCAAAATGTAAAGTGCAAACCCTAAAAGTAACATGCAAACCCGAAACATACATGCTAAAGCTATATAAGAAGGGTCATTGAACCAAAAGGATCATCAATGATTATTATTATTGAGTTTGGTTTCTACAGCAGAAGTAACAAGTGTAGCAGCAACAAGTTGGGGTTGGAGACGAAGATCTTCAGCTAACAAGGGGTTTCGGCAGCGAAATTTATTTGCCCTAATCACTTCAAGATAGATCAATCACGTATGTCATTAGTTATTCATCGTATTCATTCATCTTCAGCAATCCAGTATACAGAGAGATTTATTGCAGGTTCATATTTACAACTGGGGTTTAGCTGGAAATCTCCAAAGTAATTCGCTGGGAAATAGAAACTCAGTTTTCTTCCTGCATGTCATCACTATCCTTCTCAGCAGGCTACCCACACTCTATCGAGTGATTGTCAAGTCATTGTTTGTGTATTCGGAGGAGCCAACAGCAAATTTGCGGAAGAAGGGGGACATCATCCTCCAGTGCCAAACAATTCGCTAAGTGCCTAAGGGAGGGCAAAACTTCTTCATGCGACCACCATTCTCTCTGTCATCCCGGCAAAGTTTCAGCAGTATCGGGAACCTCCTCCTCCAAAAACGTCATTATCTTCCTAAAGAGGGAACACATGTAGTTGGGCATCAAACTGAGGAAAGCAGCACTATATTCCGCAAACCTTGCATGCAACATATCTCTAGAGTACTATCAACTTATTTATCAGTGGTAAGTATACATCTGCTTACTGAAAATATTTACCCTATAATCTCTCCAGATTAGCTATATTTTAGGGCCATTTGGCACGGCAATTTCGCATGCACTTTTTATTCAACTTTTTGCACATCATTGAGTATATAAACAACAACTTAGTAGCAAAGATCTGTGGAATATCAGTTTGGGATATTACATTCTAGCATTCCAGTCTGATCTAAGTTAACTAGTTGATTAAACTTAAGATAACACAGTAAAAGGCAGTTTGTTGGCTATGCACATCTGTGTAAAATTGTAAATAGTAAAGGTAGTTTAGTGGTCATACATGTTTGTCTGTTTGCACCCGTACATGCCATATAAATCAACAAACTTGTGTATTTAGTGCTTAAAGGAAGAATTGTTATCCTCCTTACCCGGGTTTAAATCCTGCTTGTGACATGTTCACACTTTGTGAGCCTCTTGTTAAAACTTAATTGAGGTTCTTTATAAGCCAAGAGGAATATCTCACCCAGTGTAGTCAGACTCAGACTCAGTAAATACTTGGCTGGCTTGGGACTCGGCAGACTCGGTGACTCGAATAAGACTCGGATAAGATTTGGTAAAGACTCGACAAATATGAAAAAAATAAAATTATAGTAACTTAAAAAATAATTTATAAACATATATATTAAAAATTAAAATTTAATATATAAGCATATAACAATTCAAAAAATTGATAAAAAGACATGTCACATAGCAATGCATTTTAACGAGAAATGTTTTCACTTGAAATCACAAATTATAATTATTAATTACAAATTATAAAAACCATAAAATTATTAAAAAAAAAAAGATAATACAAAATTTTCATTAATTAAGAATTATTAAAAAAATGGAAAAGCAAATTGTAAACAATACACTATCATCATCCTATCCTAACCACGACCAATCACATTCTTCAACCAAACTACCGATGGCAGTGTCATCACCTTACATTTATAAAATCCAAAGTATAGAAGTTCAATGAAAAAAATTAAAAATTGAAGATGCTCAGACTAGTCACATCCTTAGTGCTCAGACCAGTGTTAGCGACCTTCCTCAGTGCACGCACACTCCAAAATTCCAAACACACAAACAACTGATAAAATGATAATAGATAGGGGGGAAATGAGAACAACTCGGGGGAAGCCAAACTATTCAATGGGATGACAGTGGAGAGCGGTGTTGTTTCGGGGGCTTATTCCCTCTCTGAGTTCCCTCCAAAACACAAAAGCGACAATCAAACAATCAACGAACTCGCAAGTAAGTGACGAGTTCAGCGAGTAAATGATGAATGTTGTGAAGAAATGACGAGTTCGACGAGTGGCGAGTTTAACCTGCGAGTATGTCACGAGTACTCGTCTTGGTGGTCGCTCGGCAATACTCACGAGTATTCAAAGAGTCTGACTACACTGATCTCACCTTTACATATGGGCTGGAGGGTGGGGTACTTGATTACACCACTTTTAAAGTTAGTTGAGTCTAGCTCAAGTGGTAGAGATGAGAAGTTGTTATCCTCCCTGTTGCCGCCTAATTCACACTTTAAGATGCAGGAAAGTCACAACCTGCTATGTGTGTCCTTGGGAGCAAGTGAGAGCTGGGGACCACTGTCACCACAGTCCACAACTCCTCCGTTTAGGCAAGATCCCAACAGAGCCAAGGGGGGTAGTCCCTATGGGAAAGCAAAGTTCCAGATTTATTAATTAATTATAATTTAATTAAAGGGATCTTTTATTTAACTGAGGCTAAGGTTCTGAGAGATAACAATCAGACTGATGCAATATGCAAGATTTTAATGACAGTCAACCTTTTCCTTTAAACCAGTGCCTAAATAATGGAGTCAAAAGATAGATTACGGCTTTATAAACTTTACAAGTAAAAACGAGATTTAGTCTGTGATTAAACTACAGCTTCGGTGTTTGACAATGAAATAAATGAATAACGATATAATTATAAACAGTAAGGAAATAAAACATTAAACAATTGTGTAGATGATTTACCAATATGGACAATGAATCAGATTTACAAAATGGCAGAAAAATGCTATGAGTGAAGATTATTAAACCAGCAGTAAATTAAAAGTATGAAAAGACCTTAAGCAGTTAAAAGTTCACCACAAGACCATTTGCAGAATCGAAAGTAAATAGATGTAACTGAAAAGTAAAGTGCTGGAAGTAAAAAATTGTAGTGCAATGTTGGAGTGAAATAGTGCTTGAAATAGAAGAGTGTTGTAGAACCGGTTTTGAAATGTTTCTTGGTTTATTTTAGTTAATTTTATTAAAGTTTTTCTTCTTGGATTAAGTTTTAGAATCGGTGGTGTGACTACCTCGATCTAGAACTTCTCCAGTCAAAGAGGGAATGCTGTTGCGCTCAACAAAATGGGAACAAAGCCCACCCGTAGCTCACAGGTCAATCCCCAATGCCCCGGTGCTTAACAAGGAGGACGTCGAAGCCCCTAGAGACCACCCACGGTCTACTACCCCTTCTAGCTTCCTGAGGTCACTGTTTTTAGTTGACAGAAAAAGGGCTAGATGGATGCCTATTAAACTAAGACT
>LPNX010932900.1:668642-745850 GCA_001517045.1 Pseudotsuga menziesii
TTCGCTAAAAATCACAGAAAACACTAAAAAATTGTTGTTAAAAAATTAGTACAAAATTTACAAATTTACATAAAAAATCTGAATGTAAAATTTTGCAGAAATATGAGATTTAGAGGGCTGGAAAATGAGTTTCCAGCCACCTAAACAATGTTAAAATAGCAGAAATAAAAGCCCTAACTAATATATAATAGGTTGGGGCCCTAAAACAAGGGTTATATTCACTATACAGTGAATAAAACCCCTTTTCAGGAAGGTTGAAAGTAGATGGCCGAATTTAAAAAATTTGCCGGAATGAGATTTTTGGAGAGATCTCCTTGCTTGAATAACCTGCAAATAAATCTATGTCTGCAAAAAATAGTAATCCTAGTGATGAATATCTAACAGTTCCTGCAAAATACTTTGAAGAAGACGTTAGATCATTCACAAAAGAAAGCAAAAGCACTTTTACTCTCTAATCTCTCCACAAAACACTTTGTGGAGAGCTAACTAGAATAATATAAAATGCAAACTAGAAAAATATACAGATTACCTCACAAGTATTTGGATCATCAAAGAATTTGCAGCATAGTGTCCCTCCAAAGAAATTTTTATTAAATGGCCCAACTAGGGCAAAGCTTCAATACAAAGTATAGCAAGATAATATGATAGTAAGAAGAAATTTCCGACAGCATAACAATAGCATATGAGATCATGACTAATGAGGGAGTGAGACCCTCATTAAATAGTTGAGGCAAACCCCAACCCCTTGAAGATAAATGGTTGAGATTAAATCTAGATCTAAGGTTTAATCTCCACCACTAGATCTAGGTATTTGGCTTTCCATTCTTCTCAATTAATCCACACCCTTGGATTAATTTTTAATCAAAGGCCATAATGTTTAATCCATGTCCAAGTAATATTTACCTTTAGATCTAGGTTTTTGATTTAAAACTCACCCTTAGATGAGCTTTTAGGTTATTGAAAAAAATCATGGGCCCAAGGTAGGCGCCCCTCTAAACTTGGCGGATTCCTCCAAACTAGCGCCCTTAAAATGGCTTGACGTCTCCAAACATGGTGGCACACCCTTTTTTAGAGCTAGCGCCCTCCTAAATATGGTGGTAGTGCCTCACTAAACTTGGGGCGTCTTCCTTTAAAATGGAGCCTCTACCATATTTGGTAGCGCCCTCTTCCAATGCATGCGCCCCAATTTAACTAGCGCCTTCTCTTATTAAAATGGTGACGCCTCCATATTATGCATGTGCCACTATACATTAGCGCTACCTCCAAATTGGCTAGCGCTCTTCTTTATGCTAGCGCTCCTTCTATATGTAGCGCCCTCCTCTAATTAGAGTGGGCCCTTCCTTTATATTAGCGCTTTTCTCCATTTTAGCGTGGGTCCCTTCTATGATAGCGCCTCCATTTGGTTTGATATAGCGCCTCCTCTAAATATAATGGAAACCCTTCATGCTTGCGCCCTCCTCTTTGGTGAGGGTTTTAACATTAGCGCCCCCACTATTTATGGTAGCATCATACTTTAGTGAGGTTTTATCTTGGACTTGGCTTTGACTTTAGTCATTAGCTCCAATAATAAAAATTTAACCTTAGAATTAGGCTAAAAATAATTATTCATCTTAGATTTAAAATTTTCAATTTAATTTTTTAAATTTTCCCAATATTGACTTAGGAAAAATTAAAAAAAAACTTGAAAAAATTATATCTTGGCCATGGGGGGGTGGAAAACTTTGGGATAAATTTTCCTAGGCTTAGGAACCCCCAAACCCATTTACCATGGCATTATTTGATTTTTTACTTCAAAATCAAATAATATGAATTTTGACTTAGGGAAATTAATTAATTCCCTAGGAAGAATAGACCTTGCTTAGACAAAAATGGTCTATCTCCTCAACCACTCATCAGAATGACATGGGACTCGAAGCAGTGGCTTAGGGGGTTTCATAGCAATTAACTTTGCATTCATAGCCCCTATTACAAATGCCATGCTTGAGCGATTACAGTATTACATCAAAAACTGAGTTAATTAATCACCATGGGGTGAAATTAATTAACCAGAAAAAATAAATAAAAATACAACAACACAACGAAACTCCGCAAGACTCTATACAGATGCCTAGCATGGTCATGAATCACCCTTTGAAGCCTTAGCCACCTCATGGACTTGACTGGTAGAACGCCCGTCACCACTTTGGAGGATTTTGAGTGAAAACCAAACCGATTAAACTCGTTTATACAACAAGATCAATTGGAAAGGGAAAAACACTCGATGAGGGGACTTCCCTAACAACCAGTTCCATGGTGTGGCATCCGTATCATATGACCCACACCAGCACATAAAATTACATTAATTTTCCCACGCAGGGGAGCGGACATTTCGTTTTACAAAGGGACAATAGCCCTGCAGGAGTGAAAAATCCTCAGATTTTCCAAGGTACAACTTGTACAATTATGTACATCTTCCTATACATGGAGTTGCCACCTAGTCGAAATAGGTGGGCAACACTCCCCGCCTAAGTTCAAATCCCACATGACATGTTAGCTCTTCGTGAGCCAATTGCTGATTGGGGGTCTTTCTGAACTAAATGTTGATTGGGGCTCACAAGGTATGCGCAATCTAATTCTTCCCTACAGGCCAGATGGTGGGAGCTTGGCAACGTGGAAAAAAAATAATAATAAACATATAATTTGAAGGTCATGGCCTAGTCAGACACAAAAATGATGCATGAGACGCCCTTGTTTATGAGACAAGGAACCCTTTCCATGCAGCAATTTGACTGCTCAGTCTATGGAGGTGTACATACTCTACCCCCCTCCGGATTGAAACCTATGACCTCCAAGAGGAGGAATCACATGTTCGTAACTGTCACATTGATATACATGAATATATAGTTTTTAATTAGATTTTGAATATATTATGTATTTAAATTGAGCCATAGGTCCAAGTCTGATAACTTTGGTCACAAGTATATACGGAAGTCTAAAGACAAAAAGTACAGTACATAATCTAAATGATGGATAATGATGATTACCACAAAATATTAACATATATTTATATAATCATTCATTCATCTTTGCCAAGGGTTATAAACATTTTTTAAAGGTTTTTTCTTGTACAAATATTGATATATGCACACTTGCAGGCTACAAAGTCAAACACGATATCCTACAAAGAAAAGAAGTTTATTGTATAAATATTGATGTATGCACACTTGAAGGCTACAAAATCAAACACGATATCTCACAAAGAAAAGAAGTTATATTTCCCCAACGAAAACACAATACCAATAGATATGTCCCTTAGAAGAATTACATACTAGGCATTGACCCAAACCATTAGTATAATACCCAACATAGTAAACTCTGTCTTGTTTGGACTTCCTGCAAAGTTAAAACTTACTGCCCTTACGAAAATATTGCAAAACTATGCCAATATCTAGTCCACTGATTTAGTGACTCAAATTTTTCTCATTCTCAATTGAGACAAAAAACCACATCACTTCACATCAAATTTCACATGAATGAAGATAATTATACAAACAATCCCATCAACACCCATTCCTCAACTAAAGACAATGAACATTTATGAATATTTGAGGACTAACTGATGTGTATAAGATGATATAACATTGAAACAACTCTACATCTACGACAATAGACAAGTAAGAGAGAAGCACCTCTACAATATATTCGGTTGATAAAATGGCACATACATGCAAAAGCAACTTAAATGACAAAGAGTCCACTGCATGGACACCAAAGCGAGAACAATATCCACTTATATGTTCTCCTGTGTATAAAGAGTAAGGTCATTACAAATTTGACAAAAATATTTAGGTATTAATATTCCATGCATATTTCTGGGAGTTCCGGAATTTGGTTCTTTTGCATCTTGCACATAGGACTTTAAGTAAGTTCTCATGTCTTACAAGATTGTGT
Source organism: Pseudotsuga menziesii (assembly GCA_001517045.1). Lineage (NCBI taxonomy): Eukaryota > Viridiplantae > Streptophyta > Pinopsida > Pinales > Pinaceae > Pseudotsuga > Pseudotsuga menziesii. The sequence goes on from LPNX010932900.1 coordinate 672,573, forward strand.
TTATCTGACACTTCTTTATTTTTCTTGTCCACATTATTCCTCAACATGTTTTAGATGAAGACAAAGACAGAATGTTCTTACTAAAGGTATGCTACTTTCCTTCCAACTCTTAATGACGGCTTAACTTCTCCTCCATCCCATAATAATAAGCTAGGAACTTCATAACATACACAGAATAACCATTGAGTACTTATTTTCTCGTTCTCCTGAGTCCTGATAAGACAGAAAAAATGCAATCGAACAAAAACTAGTCAATCTACAAGAAAACATACCTGTCCATCTGCAGCACATGTAATAACACTGCGGTCATCCGTGAAAGGCATAATCCTGGCCTGAAATACGTTACTTGCATGACCAGAAGGAAAAGCAAATACTTTAGTTTTAGCAGCCCAATCCCAAAATATGACCTCTTTATCATCAGATCCTGACACAAGTATATTGCCAGTTGGATTGAACTGTACAGTATTTACACAACCCTCATGTGCCTCTAGCTTTGCATAGAGTTCCAGGTGCCGAATGAGATCCTGCCAAAGGCAATAACAGAAACAAGATGCTCATGATCATGTCCTGAAGATCAATGTTTAACTGCATGTGCTTCAAAAACATGTAAACAAACTGGCATAGTATTGTTCTCTTTATGATAGTAACATAGGTTACAAGCTATATACTTGTAAGTTTGTGACCATACCCACTCTGTACAAACTGTATACAACAGGACTCTATGCATCTCCGTGTCTCCTTTGTGAATTTAAGCTGGTCTTCAATTTTGGGGAGAGAAAGGTTCATGCTCTGAGTTATTGGAACTATGACACTGCACAGCCAAAAGAGTTTCCAGGGCCATCTAGAACAAAGGGATAAGAAATTGTATATTAAAATATCAAAATCTACACTGCGCGAATGAAAGGGTTTCCAGAACCATCTAGAACAAAGGGATAAGAAATAGTATATTAAATACGCTTGCATATATTATTGATCTTTTCCTGCAGCAGTTAATCTCACTGCATTGATTACCTTGAAATCTTGAAACAAACTTAAAGGATGACTAGATTGTCGGGCATTTGGCTAGTTCTGTGCAAGCAGTTGACTCTTTCGAACCCCCCTGGGTGAGGCGCACTACTCTACACTGACAAGTTTACTAGGGATGCCATCCACAAATGTGTGGAAGCATCCCTTAGGTTTCCCCACTAGGCTTTCCATGCAACAAAAAAATGGACAAGTTAAAAGATGTTTATTGGAATGCAATTATTCCAAATTGCAATAGAAGGGATGATCAACAACAAGGCGGAAAAAGGGATTTACACCAAGAAAAGTCAAAGAGAGAAGTATCCACTAGCTCGACGGAAGGCAACTGCATCTAGGGTTTCTGGGTTTTTTCGAAGATGGGGACGGCAAGAGGGAGCTCCCCCCCCCTCCCCACACATGCAAGCGAACGGCAGTGCAAGCAGTTCAGCAAAGAACCCTCCGGATGGAGAGAAGATGCGTTGATGGGGTCGAAGGTGGAGATTTGGAAAGGCATGGATTGGATCGCAGGAAGGGTGGATGCCTGCCGCGAGCGTCAAAAACCCCATCTCTTCAGATCCAACCGGAAAAGCTGCGTAAGCGAGTGGAGCAATGGAAAGAAAAGGATTTGATTGGGAAATTTATTGGGATCTGGTCGAAGAACAAAGATCTGCTCAGATGGATAAATGCTACATGGAACCCTAGAGGTCATTAGGACCTTCACTTGGGTTTGAAAGGTATTTTCACAATAATTTTTTCAACCAGGAAGATCGAGATCGTATCATGAACGGAGGACCCTATTTCTTTTTCTCTATTGGTTTGTATCTACGGCCATGGAAAGAAAGGTTGTTCAATCCAGACAAGGATATGAGCATAGCTCCAGTGTGGATCCGTTTATATTCTCTCCCATATAAATACTGGGAACCAAAAATTCTCCAGGATATTGGAAATGCCCTAGGAAAATTTTCGATCCATTTATATTCTCTCCCATACAAATACTAGGAACCAAAAATTCTCCAGGATATTGGAAATGCCCTAGGAAAATTTTCGATCCATTTATATTCTCTCCCATACAAATACTGGGAACCAAAAATTCTCCAGGATATTGGAAATGCCCTAGGAAAATTTGTGAAATCTTCCAAGCAAACAAAGCAACGCAAGTACACAGCCTTCGCGAGGATCTGTGTCTATATGGATCTATCAAGGGAGCTACATGAGGGAATAAACCTGACATGGGATGACGAGGACTGGATGCAGCCTATTGATTATGAAAATCTGTCGTTCTAATGCAAACAATACCATGAATATGGGCATTTGAGCTGAAACTGCCCTCAGAAATCGTATCCAACAAAAAGAGTCGCAAGTGGAGAAGACGACTAACAGTGATGAGGAAGGGTTCACCCAAGTCACGAACAGGAAAAGACAAGGTAGGTGAAATACAAACTAGGCCCCGAATAGACAAATAGCCAAGAAAAAAGGACCAAATCCTAACAGATCTGAAACCCTCAACCAGGTTGGAGAAGAGATGGAGAAATTAGCAAGGAGAAAGATGGAGAATTAAAGGAAAGAACAGGCCCTGAAACAGTACCATCAAGGGATCAGGAAGAACATATAGAGTTAATGGAAGAGGATCAGCAAGAAGAAACAGACGATATGGATCTAGGGGACCTTGATCTGGATGCCATTGAACAAGCCTAGAATAAGAAGGGGAAGGATTTCGTCCCGAGTAATTAGATTCAGATGTTGCCGGCAGCCATCCTAAAACCTAGGGCTTCCACAAGTATTGGTATAGCTAAGGAACCCCAAAAAGGTAATTAAAGAAAGCTACCAGAAGAGGGCAAAAGAGGGGACGGAAGACAAATAAGTAAAGGATAGCAGAAGTAAGAACCAAATTGGTGGAATCAAGCCAATATCCGACGGTCAAAGCGGCCTTCTCGAAAATCACCAGGGTTTCTCGATGAAGATTCTAACATTGAATATTTGCGAGGTGTGTCACCCATGCAAAATAAAGACACCGAGAAATAAGTTGAGAATGGAAACACCAGTAATAGCTTTCTTGCAAGAAACAAAGTGTGGATCAAAAAGTATGAAGGAAATAGGCAACAGAGTATGGAAGGGGAGCCAAACAATGGCAATAGATGATCAAGGTGCAGCAAGAGGGATTGCAATTTTACGATGTCCAGAGGAGGTAAGTTTAACAAATTTCTAGGCCACAAGGTTTTCTTTGTCTACAGATTTTCAGACCTGTGGCACAAGGGTTACAGGGACCATAACAAACGTATATGGACCAAGTATATACCCTCTCAAGGCTAATTTTTTAAATACGTTATCATGGATGGCTAGCGAGATTGGGGAAAAACAATGGGTAATAGGGGGAGATTTAACCTAATTACATCCCTAGCAAAAAAGGAGGGCAGAAGACGAAATCTAAGCCAAACTAATGAAGCTTTTAGAGATTTCATAGAGGGAGATATTCTAGTGGACGTGGAAACAAGGAAGAATGGTTTACCTGGAACAATAAAAGGGGAGGTGAACACCATGTTGCTTCAAGATTGGATAGATTTCTATTGTCAAATGGATTAGTGGAGGGGGGAGGGGGGGACATGACAACCTAGGTCCTTCTGGCGACTGGCTTTGACCATTGGCTTGTAGCCTCGTCTAGGAAGGGACGTGCCCACATGTCAGACGACCTTTTTGCTTTGAACAATTATGGCTGGAACATAAAGATTTCAAATCATTAGTCCACCAATGGTGGGAGGAACTGAAAACCACAAGGGGAAAATGAATGTACCAATTCCAACAGAAATTGAAAGCCTAGAAGACCAAGAGAAGTACATGGAACAAGGAAGAATTCGGCAACATCTTCAAGGACAAAAAGCGCCTGATGGAACAACTTGAAGAAATTCAAAAAGCGGAAATGAATGATGGCTATGATGAAGAGATGAGAAGGTTGGAAAAGGATACTATGGAGAGGCTTTATGCCTTTTAGTTTTTCTTAAATTGCTTAGATGATATTCTAAAACAATTCACAGTAGTAGGATCACTGAAAGAACAACAAGCACAGCAACACAATGAACACAGAGATTTTCCTCGACGAAACCACAAGGGAGAAAACCCCGCAAAACTTCCTCAATAAAGAACTCAACCAAGATGGTGTAAATTACCAAGACAACTCCTCTCTCTCCAACACACTTCTTCTCTCTTTAGCGACCTTGCTTGAGTGAAGTGTGTACAAATGAAGGAGGTGCCTCCCTATTTATATTTGACTCTTGACTTGACCTAAAACCTAACTGGGCCGACTTGTCTAGTAAGATACCAAAATAATATCTATTATAATGACTCATGGGTACTATTGACCCGACTTACATCCGGAGGTTTAAATTGATTATTTCAATGACTCTTACATGACCAATTACATCAATGACATCTCCTGAAGGAAGAATACAAATATAAAATATTCTGAAGTTAGATTATTTTAACAATGCAAAGGAAAAAGAGGAAGAAATATACTGGAAGCAAAAGGCGAGAAACCAATGGCTTCAGAAAGGTGAGTGAACTACAAAAAATTTCCATCCATTGGTGGTGCAAAATAGACAGAGATCTAGGTTAACTCGCCTCAAGAGGGAGACTGGGTAGGTTGCAGAAGCAAGGGAAGAGATCGAGTTGGAATTGTTTGGCTTCTTTGGGAATATTATGAAGGAGGATAAGAGGGATAGGTCTGAGTACATCTCGCAGATCACTCAAAATATCTCTACTAGTGTGTCTCCATAATAGAATCATCCTTTATGTAAACCTGTGGAATTACGGGAGGTGGAGGAGGCAATTAATCAAATGAAAAATGGAAAAGCTCTAGGACTAGAGGGCTTCACTACCAATTTTTTCCATCACGTCTGGGATATGATCAATTGGGATGTCCTACAAATCGTTGAAGAATCTAGACAAAACAAAGGCGTGCTCCAAGCGTTCAATGCCACTTTCCTCACTCATCCCTAAGTTTGATGGTGCTAATAGTCCAAGTAAGTTTAGGCCGACTACTTTATGTAATGTCATTTACAAAATTATCACTAAAGTTAACTGTTATTGCTAACAGACTCAAACCCATCCTCCCGACTTTGGTAGCCTTAGAACAATCTGGCTTTGTAAACTGACCCCAAATTTTCGATGGAGTCATCCTGGTTCAAGAAGTGATTCATTCTTTAAAAATCACTAAGAAACCTGGAAAGCTTTTAAAGTTGGGCATATCTAAAGCCTATGATAAATTAAGTTGGCAATTCAAGAGGGAGATGCTTAGAGCCTATGGTTTTAACCAGGATTGGACTGCATGGATTATGAGTTTGACTTCCTCATCTTTTTTCTCCAATTTACTTAATGGGGCTCCAACGAGCACATTGAGGTCGTCCAGGGGTATCTATCAGGGGGATCCTCTGTCCCCTTTCTTGCTTATCCTAATGACTAAAGGCCTGAGCAGGTTAATCAAGAAATTGGTGGAAAGGAGGGTAAATAAAGGGTTGAATCTCCATAATGGGGTTGATAAGCAAACGTATCAATAGTTTGTGGAGGATACAATGCTCATGGGCCACCCTTCAGTTCAAGAAGCCATAGCTTTTAAGAAGTGCTTATCTATTTTTTCGAAGACTTCAAGCTTGGAGGTGAATAATGAAAAATCACATGTCTTTTTCTTTAACATTCCTAGGATTTCTCAAAGAAATATCCTCAAGATATTGGGATGTCAAGGGAGCTCCCTTCCATCCAAATATCTGGGTGCCCCCTGGCTGAAGGGGTCATCTGGAAGGTGTCATGGGCTAATTTGTTTGACATGATGAGAAGAAAGTTAGCTAATTGGGCCCTTAGACCACTTAACTTGGCCAATAAAGTGACACTTATAAAAACAGTTCTTCAGGCAATGCCGATTTTTTTTTTTTCAATTATGGCAGCTCCAAAGACTATCCTCAAAAGATCTAAGAAGCATCCAATGACGATTTTTATGGGTAGGGAATTCGAATATACAAAAATGGGCTTTGATCAGATGGGATAGAGTTTGCAAACCAAAAGCTCAAGGAGGGATTGGCATTAGAGACCTAGGGAAAAATAATGAGATATTCGAAGTAAAGATCTAGTGGAACTGGTTTTCGCAAAAGGAGGAACCTTGGGCAAAATTGTGGAATACAAAGTATGCCTCGGATAAACAGAAACAGGACCTCATTCAGTATAATGAGGATAAACCAGGATCCCACATCTAGAGGACTGCATTTTCAATCGCAACATTATCGAAGATCATAGTTTCTAGGAAATACAGGAAGGGGGAAATGCAGACTTTTGGAACGATGCTTAGCAACAAATGCCTAAACTGGAAATGAAAGATGACATCCAGAGAAGTAGAATCAGATCCAAGGAACTAGGCTTGTTAAAATTCATCCAATTTTGGGCCACCGAATGAGATGAGGGAGATTTCCATGAATGGCATCCACTAGAGTGGTGGGAGGAGAGATTTCCAAAGGAAGAAATCCCTAGGATTAGGGACTATCTTCAGTAACAATGCATTAAGGTCCAACAAGGCTCGGATAAGATGAGATGGGGATACCTATCAAAAGGAATTTTCAGTACTAAGGAGGCCTATGATATATGGTCTAACAGTGGGGACCAGAAAGAAAGTGCAATATGGAAAACGATGTGGAAAACAAACCCATGGCACAAAGTTGCTACGTTTATTTGGTTGGTCACACACCAGAGAAATTTAACCTAGGGGAACTCAAAAAAATATGCAATGGTTGGCCCATCTATATGCCAAATATGCTACCAAGTCAAGGAAACTATGAACCACCTGCTAGATTCTTGTTCCTTTGTTTCAACCTTATGGGATAAAGGGGCAGAGATATTCAGACGATCCAATCGCGTTCATGGGAAACCTAGTCAGACCATCAAAATGTGGGATACAAAGGCCTTCAAGAACCCGATCGTTGCCTATATCTAGCTTATGTTCCCTAGCTTCTTGCTCTCAGAAGTATGGAGAGAGAGGAAATCAGAGAATCTTTCAAGAAAAAAATTCAAATCAGCAGAAGGTCTGGAATAATGTGGCCCTGCATATCCAAGAGACTGATAAAATGGCCAAATGGGAGGCCAAAGACTGGGAAAAGGATGATCAGGAAGCCAAAATGGCCCTAGGGCTGAGGGCCATTCATTAAATGGAGGCACCTGGTCAGTTGCCAGGAATTTAACCAAGTCCGGGACTAGGATCTCAGCCTGGGGCTGAGGGCCATTCTCTGGGAAAATGGAGAAGCTTGGTCAATTACCAAGTATTTGACATTAAGTCATCTGATGTAGCTTGGGGTTGAGGCACCTAGTCAGTTACCAGATCATTACCATAAGCCCTAGACCAAGTTCAGGCAAGTGATGCACTCCTCTCCTTGATTTATGGGCTATGAGACCTTCTACCTGTGGTTGAGAGACCTAGCACCTAATCTTGGTAGCACGAGGAGATCAAGATAAAGCATTTAATAATTCTCTTTATTTATGAAGATGTGCTTTGAGTGGGCATGAATGAACCACAAGGACCCTAAAGAACTCTTGAGACAACTTGTGGTCACAAAAATACTTGGTGGACCATGTAACCCTAGTCTCGGTCCATATGACCATCAAGTGAAGGATCAAGTGGCACAAGTCAAAACACCAAGAAGACCTTTGAACCACAAAAGATTAGAAGTCAAGGGTCAAAGATGAAAAAGAAAGGAAGCCCTAATGTCAACTCCTAATTATGTGGAACCAACTTAAATGTTTAATGAACTCTAAATAAAGGACATTTGCAAATCATTTTAACACACAACTATCACTTAACTGCTCCTACAACTCGTTGATTAAGGCCTTCATCATCATCACAGCTAAGGTTGAATGGGAAAATTCGATGGTTGGTGTTTCTTTTTTTCTTTCTTCAACAGTAGTAGCTCTTATGCTCGCTTGGGGTACTTTCCTTCATGCTACAGTCACAGGGGTGGAGGATAGAAGTCTGTGGTAAAGAGCTGTAGCAGCAGAGCTACTACAGCTCATGATAAAGGTCACCGTGGGCAGCAGCCACAGTGGGCTAGCAGCAGTAGCACCCTTGGTGGTGGTCACGAGCAGCAGCAGCAAGTTCGATGGTGGTTGCAAAGGACTGTTGCAGCCTCGGTGGTGGTCATGGGCAGCAGCGGCAGGTTCAGTGGTAGTTGCAAAAGGGCTGCTACAACCCCGATGTTGGTCACAGTTAGCAGTAGCAAGCTGCTACAGCCTCAGGGGTGGTCACGGTTAGAAGCAGCAGGATGCTACAGCCTCGCTATTGGTCACGGTTAGCAGTAGCAGGCTGCTACAGCCTTGGGGATGGTCAGTGGTCACGGTTAGAAGCAACAGGATGATATAGGCTCGATGGTGGTTAGGGTTAGCAGCAACAGGCTACTACAGTCTCGGTGGTGGACAGAGTTAGCAATAGGAAGTTGCTACAGGACTCGGCAACAGTCCACATTCCACGTGGCAGCAGCAAAAGGATAGCAACAGTAAGCCTGCTAAGGCTTCTTTGGTTTTGGAAATTTTCATGTACATTCATCTCAGAATTCTGAGAACAAAATTTCTCTACTCATGTACAAACTCAATCATCTCATTTAGAGGATGAATTACTAATGCTTTGGGGGTTTTGTCCTTAAAAGGTTTCCCCATGAAAAATCGTGCGTTCAATTGTGTGATGCTTGGTTTACTACTGTAATTGTCCTACTGTTGTTAATATCTCAAGACCTATCTCTAATACAGTCTGCATTTTTTGGAAATATCATACACATGTTAAATTTAACATGGTATCAAAGCTTTGCATGTGAAGTTTACAGTGAGTGAGCAGATCTTTGTAACCTCCCTAGACCTTGGGACACTTGCAGACTGAGATAGCAGACTTGTTGATCAGAGATGGCTACCAACACCTTCAGACCGGAAGAAAGACTTGAAGGGTCAACAAACTATAATTCATGGAAATCAAGGCTCATGGCCACCTTGGAAGAAAAAGATTTAGATGGCATGGTTCTCAATACCATAGAAGAACCTACATCTAATGCAGGAAGGATTGCCTTTAAGAAGAAGCAAGCAAAGGCAAGAAGAATCATCTATGACTCAGTCAAGGAGACCCTGATGCCTACCATAACACCATTGAAGACTGTCAAAGAATGCTTTGACACCTTAACAAATTTATATGAGAAGAAGGCACCCAGCTAGAAGAGAGTACTGAAGAAGAGACTTTGTACATTGAAGATGGATAACGATGAAGGAGTGTCTCCCTTCTTCAAAATAATTGCTTAGGTAAGAGACCAACTTTCTACTATTGGTATACCTATGGATGATGATGATCTTGTACAGACTGTATTCGATGGTCTTCCCATTTCTTGGGAAACCTTTCTGGCAGCTGTAAGTGGACGTGAAACTCAGCCAAACTTTGATAGACTTTGGCATGACTGTTTGGAAGAAGAAGCAAGAATTCAAAGCAAAACAAATGGCGCTAAGGAAGGGAACCTTGCCCTTATGACGAAAACAAGGAAGTTCAAGAAGTCCTTCCCTCAAAAGAAGAAAGAAAAGAAGCCACAAGGTAAGCAATCACAAGCTTCAAATATAGAATGTTTTAAATGTCATTAGATGGGACATTATGCCAGGGACTGTAAGCAGCCAAAGAGAAGGTTCAAAAGAAGGGTCCAAACTTCTACAACAGAAGAAGAAGAACCTAAGAAAAAGAAGAATGCTAAGTCTTCCAAAGAAGAAGAACCTAGACGAGAATACTACCTGATTTCTGTTCTTTCAGGATCCATCACCAACAGTGCTAACTCTTGGTTAGTGGATAGTATTGCTTCTAGACATACGACACGTTTCCGTGAAGCACTTATAAGCTACAGGAAGAAAAAGTTCACTAATCAAGTAGAACTTAGGGATGACACCACCTACAAAATCGAAGGAGTTGGTTCAACTTCACTTCAACTTGACTCGAGGACTGTTTTGCACATCGAAGACATACTATATGTCCCTGGTTTGAAAAAGAATCTCCTCTTTGTTGCTGGGTTAGAAAATAAAGGCTACAAAGTTATCTTCATGTACAGGAAAATCCTACTATGGGCAAAGAATGAGAAGTTAAGCTCAGTTAAATCGATTGGGGTTCGAGAGGGAGGCCTTTACAAAGCATCCAAACACTCCACTCAAGCATTAGTTCACAACAGTATTGATCCATGTGAACTGTGGCATCAAAGGTTTGGACATGTTCACTATACAGCTCTCCCTGGTCTTCAAAAGATGGTCACAGGTATGCATGAGTTTTCTCATGAACATAGTGGTGTTTGCAAAGGTTGTGCTCTAGGCAAGAATACAAATATATCATTTTCCCACAAGTAACAATAGATCTAAAGGGATCTTGGATATGATTCATTCTGACATATCTGGGCCTACGTCTTCACCTTCCTTGAGTAGTTGTTTGTATTATGTATTGTTCATAGATGATTATTCTTGCAAGTCCTAGATCTACTTTCTAAAGGTTAAAAGTGAAACTTTTGACAAGTTCAAGGAGTTCAAGCCTCTAATTGAAAACCAGACAGGTAGACACATTTGTATCCTGAAGTCAGATAACGGAGGTGAATATGAATCTAATGAGTTTGATGATTTTTTCCGACAAGCAAGAATCAAGAGGGAGCTAATTACAACCCTCAACAGAATGGGGTTGCAGAAAGGAAGAATAGAATGATATGTGAAGCTGCAAAAGCTATGTTGAGTGACCTCGGTCTTCCTTTGTGTCTGTGGGTTTTGGCTTCCTGTATTGTTGTGTACATTCAAAACAAAATCCCTCATGCCATCTTGGGGGAAAAGACTCCAGAAGAAGTATTCGCAGGCAAGAAACCTACAGTTGACCACATGAGGATTTTTGGCACTCCTTTATATATTCATGTGCTAAAGGAAAATAGATTGAAGATGGAGCCTTCTGGAAAGAAAGGCACATTTGTTGGTTACAGTGAAAGCTCCAAAAGCCTACTAGATCTATGTTCCTGGACAAAGGTACAGTGAAGTTAATAGAGACGTAATATTCCATGAAGAAGCTATGTTCCGCCAATCAAAAGAGCTTCCAAAGGATATAGAAGAATCTCCTTCCAAAATTCAAGATTCAGAAGAATCTCCTTCCAAAATTCAAGAAGAAAATGAGCCTCAAATTCCATATGTTCCCGTAGAATCAGAAAGACCAGCTGAAGAACTACTTGAGGTTTCTCCTTCCAAAAGAAGACGTGCCTGGTTCCGAGAAAAGTTGCAAAAATCCGAGAAGTATAAAGCTCCACCCGGAACTTTCTGAGAAAGCATTAAACCCCAGAAGCACTCAACTCTTATGAGCAAACTCATTGACGCAAAACCCTCCAAATACAAAGAAGCAACAAGCCTACAAGTATGGAATGATGCCATGATCGAAGAATATAGTTCAATTATAAAAAATGATGTGTGGGAAGTTGTTCCTAGACCGACAGGGAAGTCTGTGGTAATGTGTAGATGGATTTACAAAATCAAGCATGTCGCTGGTGGTAGCATTGAAAAGTATAAAGCCAAATTTGTAGCTCATGGCTTCACTCAAAAAGAAGGCATAGACTATGATGAAACTTTTGCTCCTGTCGCCAAATATACCACCATCAGAACTATCATCTCCCTTGTTATGTTTGGATGGAAACTCCATCAAAAGGATGTACAAACAACCTTCCTTACTGGCAAAATTGAAGAGGAAGTCTACATTGAAAAACCAAAAGGATTTGTGACTCGTGGGGAGAAGTCCCATGTGTGAAAACTAAAGAAAGCCTTATGTGGGCTCAAACAGGCCCCGAGAGTTTGGTATGCAAGAATTGATGGCTACCTTCACAGCTTGGGGTTCTCCAAAAGAACTGCTAACTCCAACCTATACTTTAAGGTTGTTCATAATTATCACTTGATCCTAGTTCTGTATGTCGATGACATGTTCCTCACTGGAGAGGAACAACTAATAGCCTGGTGTAAGAGGGAGCTCACCTCTAAATTTGAAATGAAAGATTTGGGTCTGATGCACTATTTTCTTGGCTTAGAGATATGGCAAAAGCTAGATGAGATCCTCCTGACACAAGGAAAGTATGCAGAGATTTGGAATGCAGGACTGCAAGTCCATGAGCATTCCTATGACAACAAAATTAAAGAAGTTACATGACAGCCACCTATTCAAAGGATGTGGATCCCGCTCAGTATCGACAGCTCATTTTATCCCTGATGTATCTAGTGCACAGGAGACCAGATATTTGTTACACAGTGAATGCACCAAGTCAATTCATGTCCAATCCGAAGCACATACACTAGGCAGCTGCTAAACATGTAATCAAATATGTGCGAGGTGCTGTCACTTATGGGCTCAAGTATACTTCCAGCAATGGAGTAATGTTGGTCGAATATGCCGACTCCGATTGGGTTGGCAGTGTAGTAGACCAAAAAAGTACTACAAGTTACTGCTTCAGTTTGGGATCGACGATGATCTCTTGGTCCAGCACGAAACAGGGTTCCATAGCTCAGAGCACAGCTGAAGCTAAGTATATTATTGCTAGTGATGCCTGCAAAGAAATTGTTTGGCTTAGGAAACTTCTCTCTGATCTGTTCGGTGGAAAGCTTGAGTCAACTATTATTTATTGTGATAATCAAAGTTGCATAAAGCTTTCAAAAAACCCTGTGTTTCACGACACGTCAAAACACATTGAAATGAAATACCACTTCATCAGAGACTTAGCGCAGAGAGGCACCCTGAAGCTTCAGTGTATCCATACCGATGAAAAGATTGCAAACATTTTGACCAAGCCTTTGACAGCAGCAAAGTTTGTGTACTTTCTTAACAAGCTTGGTGTAACAGAGAATACCTCTCTCGCTGAGAGGGAGTGTTGATTTTTCCTAAGCAGCATCGAGAGCCATTCTCTAGGAGAATGGAGGCACCTGGTCAGTTACCAAGAATTCAACCCAGTGTGGGACTAGGCCTTAGCTTAGGGCTGAGGGCCATTCTCTGGGAGAATTGTAGACACTGAGAGGGGGGGGTGAATCAGTGTGAAGCCAATTTTAAACTTTTCTTAGCTTATCACAGTTAGCTACCAATTCATCATTCCATTACTCTACCATAANGTAATCTTTTTGTATTAGTTTTGGTTCGGCTACAACCGTTAGGCAAAATCAGCACCTATTGATACATAGAGCACCTACTCTGCATCCAGGACCCTGCTTGGTTTTCTTAGACCCTGCTAAGAAGGGTTTGAGGTATCCTAACCTCAAAAGCAAGACAAGCTTGCTTTTACATTACAGTATACTCGTGTTACCATCAAGAAATCTCTGATACATCAAGCTGCTCATCTTCTCTACTCATCACATCAACTCTGCTGTAACACTGCTCATCATTACAACTGCTGGACATCTACTGCTGCAAAGTATCCTTTGGTCAGTACATCTTCTGCTGGTCAACACAGCTCATTAATCTTTAATCATCATTCTTCACTGCTGCTCTCATCATTCTGTCAGGCACATCATTCTGAATACATCATGTTGTCCATCAAATTACTGTCAGCATCATCCAACAATCTGCTCTGCTGCTTGTCAACATCAACAACAATTATGTTATAGTCTGCATGCATCATCATAGCATGTCTCATAATCACCACCTCTGTTACATCAGTCTGTTGTAGGTGTATTGTTTATGCACCATAAGAAATATGTTGTGTAAATACGGTCATGGTCTTCTTCACTATGTCACTAATCATAACTTGACAGAGCTTGAGCATGTCAAGTCATCAAGGAAGTCTTCACTACAGTCAAAGAGATGTCATCAATTCTCTTCATTGCTGAGTCATGTCTTTTATTGAAGTTATCATTGTCATACCTTATCATGACTTAGCTAGTCGTTAAAATAGCTCAGTCTTGGACTGATCACACTCCACACTCTGTCTCATAAGTTAGGGCTGTCATCTTTTGTCATCAATCAAGTGTTCAAGCACTGCTGCTATTGATCTACTGCTTATCCCAACTTATCAAAGATCTGTTCCTTTTACTTCTGCTCATCGAGGAATACATTTATGCCAAGACCAAGACAAAGCGATATTTCTGCCCTCTTATCAGTCAACGATGTCACTGCTTTTCTATATCACTGTCAAGTTAATCTTTAATTTGATTATCTTCAAATTTTGGCAGACTTGACCTTGAGCTATGTATACATTATAATACCTCACTGTATATGCACTATTGTATACATCATTGTACACGTTCATTTACACTTTTGACTGAACACATTATATCTCATTCATACCTTGTCATTGTAGAAGATCTTATACTTAACCACTAAAATTGAGTAAGTGATTTTGTAAAGGTTTTAAACTCCGACTATAAGAAGTAGTGTGTGAAGACTTTAAACTCAAACTAAAAGCATCAGAAAAACCTCATTCTCGGACTGTACATTCTCCAGAACTCGAACCTGAAAAATCGTCTCTGTGGAAATTCGAGCGTCTCTCTGCTGCCTAAGCCACTTCACAGGTTCTCCCGGACAAGACTTGATGCCCATTCATCGACTACTGCCTGAAGATCTGTGTTAAATTCGCCAGCATTGCGAATATAACCAGCAAGTAAACGAAGAATAAATCCAGAGCAATGACTGCTCGCACACCAGGTCGTTGAACTTTTACAGCAACAATTTTCCTACAGGATCGAAGTTCAGCTGCCCGTTTCTTGAACGTGGAGCCCGATTAGACGGTCAATGTAGCGTAGCCCGAACCAGCATCCAAATGTCAATCCTATCTGCAGTAAACGTCGTAGAAGAAGCGGTCGCTTACGATAAATGGATCATAGATATCCAACAACTCAGCCTCTGACATCCCTACTTCAAATACATATCCTGAATATTTAGAAAACGTGTCTATCTCCCCCAAATTTTCTCAGTTCACCGAATTTACTCTCTGCAATTCAAGACTGTTGTTCCCAACTTCGGGACTGCTCCAAGCCCACACTGCTCTGCTGCTGAGTTTTAACAATGCCTCAGACTGTTAACAAGCTCACTTCGGTCATCTTTCCTCAGTTCAAAACATTCAACGAGATCTTCTTGTCTCCTTGACTGTAACCCGTAAGTAGAGGAGTCCTCTCGCTAGAAATCGCTCCAGTGCCTTGATCCCTTTCCATTCCTCTTCAGCGATTCTATACCGCGAATCCCTCTTTAATGAAGACTACAATTAATTCTTCGCCATCGGCGGTTTGCCTGCAACGTTGAGAAGCGGCGCTACCTCGCCAATATCTTTAAGTTCAGTTCAGCCGGGAAGCTGACCACGGCAACACTCTTCTAACTTATTTACCTTTAGAACGACGGCCCAACAGTTTTGGGAATAAGACAGTATTCCAAATCCGTCCGGCAGTTAAATATGCCAAGCACTGCGTTCGAATTTCGCCCCACCTATCACACAAGAACGCCGAATCCAGACAAACCGCAGCGAAATCACAAAGAAAACGTTCAATTCGATGCTTTTCTTCTTTATTGCCAATTTACAATATCTTACAGTGGAATCTGCCGATGGAAACCCAAAAAAAATTAATAAAACCACCGAGCTTAATAGAATTGAACGCAGGAGCTCTAGGGCCAAAATTCAAGTCAATAAAACCGCCGAGTTCAATAGAATTGAACGCAGGAAGCACCAAGGACAAGATTCGCTCCAGGATCGATCCCTTCACACCACTTCCATGCCAAGAATCATTTAATTGCAAACCCCCGAAATTCTCCTCAGGCATCCAAAAGAAATAAAACTCAGAGCTCCACGCTTCCACGAATTAAAATCCACGATCTACTCTTCTTACCCGAAAATTTCCTCAATCCAGCGAGCTTAGAGTGCACTTACATCTTTCTATATTTTTTTGAGCGATTGCTTGGGGTTTATATATATAGTTCAACGTGGAGGCTAAAAGGGTTGACTTCCATCAAATGAGGAGTAATTTTTTATTGGCAAACATATTTGTATATAAAACAATAATACTTACCTAATAATGTAAACATTTTATGTTTAGCCTTCATTTCAAGCAATGTGCACACAACCCCCTTTTTAAGGTGGTGTTACCTTAAGGATGTTTTCTCCAAGGCGCCATCCTATTCCAAGGTAACTACCACTCCACGTCAAAGGCTGGGAGTGGGCCTTCTCCACGACTTATTTACTGTTTTATTGCCACTTCAAGTTTGAACCATTCCACACTTTTGAAAGGATGACCTAATATTGTTACAATGTATACAAGATCTTCATCAACACATCAAAGGCCTCAACAATACTTCAGGAGCTCCAATAAGCAACAAGGGTTTGATTTCCATGGTTACCACCATCGTGATGACACAAAGAGTTCCATGGAATTCTTCAAGGGCTTCAAGGGATTCAAGGGTTATATTACCAAATGCAAGAACATCAACATGCCACATCATACAACTGACCCACATTGCCTTCACCATTCCTTCAAGGTTCCAAAGGCTTCTTCATCAGGCAAGAGGCATCATGGGCTTCTTCAACAGCCTTAGCCATGCACGGGGACCTCTATGGTCAAGATACATCAAGACATCATATGTGGGTTTGCCAGACCTTCTCCTGGGGACTGCAACATCATCAGCAGGGTCTTCAACATCTTCAGCAAGGTGGTGGCATCAATGACATCCTATGGGGCCACTACAAGTCTATGTTGGCATCAATGACAATTTCATCAACAAGAATGGAGGCACCTAGACAGTTACCAATAATTCAACCCAGTCTGGGACTGGGACCTCAAACTAGGGCTGAGGGCCATTCTCTGGGAGAATGGAGGCAACTAGTCAGTTTCCAATAAATTCAATCCAGTCTAGGACTCGGGTCACAACCTGGGGCTACGGGCCATTCACTGAATCGAGGCACCTGGTCAGTTACCGAGAATTTAACCTGGCCCAGGACTAGGATCTCAGCCTGGGGCTGAGGGCCATTCTCTGGGAGAATGGAGACGCTTGGTCAATTACCAAGTATTCGACACTGAGTCATCTAATGCAGCCTGGGGCTAAGGCACCTAATCAGTTACCAAGTCATCACCATAAGCCCTAGACCAGGTCTGTGCCATAGTTCTAAAAATCGGGCTGACCGATTTTGGAACCAACCGGTTCACCGGTTCAGTACCAAACCGGGTCAAACCGGCAAGTAAACCAAATCGGTGACCGGTTAGTTACCGAACCAGCCAGTTGGTAACCAAACCGATCCAGTTCGGTAACTAACCGGTCTGACCAGCCGATTTCGAAGCTAACCGGGCTGGTTGGCAATTTCCAGTTTTTTTTTGTTTTTTTTTATTTTTTTAAGTTTAACTTTGTTTTTTATTTTTTTATGTTTTATATTTTACTAACCTATCCCTAACCTAACTACCCAACCCAACTACAAATAACATCTATCGGTCCTATTCATAAGTTCATATTATTTCTTTTGTTTGAACTTTGGAGTCTTGAGACTTGGACGCAGTTTGAGGTTTGGAGTGGACTGTGCAGTGTGGAGTTGCACTTGCTAACAGCAGTGAGTGCTTACTGCTTAGTGGACAAAGCTGAGAGGAGTTGAAACTTGACAGTGGCACTGTGGCAGTGGAAAGTGCTGAGTTGGGTGGAGGACAGTCTTCAAGAAGTGGGCAGTCTTGACTCTTCATTGTTCAAGAATCAATATCAGAGATTCAAATTTCAGAGGTAAGTAACAAATTTATTTAAGTTTATGACATGTTTTATAAAAAAATTAAAATTTCTATTTTTTCTAAGTTAAAATTTATATTTATGTAATTTTGTATTAATTATTAAACAGAGATGTCTTTTGCAAAAAATTTATAATTTTAAACAGTAATTCTATAATTTATTATTTTACCAATTGGTAAAAGAGATGAAGATCCCCTATATTTTTATAATTTTATAATTTGCTCGTTATTGTTTCAACTTTCAGCCTATCCAAAGGCCCCAAAAGCAAAAGATCTGGCATGGGCCCATGCAAATGTTGTTGATGGGGTTATGTATTGCAAGTATTGCAAGAAGTTGATTAAGGGTGGTGGAATTTACAGGCTTAAACAACACTTGGCTACCATCAAAGGGCAAGTGAAGGCATGTGAAGCTCCACTACATGTCATTGGACAAATTAGAGCTGATATGCAAGAATATTTTAAGAAGTTTGAAGAGACTAAGGCTAGGCAAAGAGAGATAGAGGAAGAAGTAGGAAAGAAGAGGAGACTTGCTAAAATGATGGGTGGGACCTATGCTCCGGGTTCAATTGAAGGCTCTTCATCTATCCCTTCTACCGATCTTAGGGATCCTTTTCAGTATGTTGCACCCTCCGATACTACACAAGAAAAGGGTAAATCAAAAAACAAGGGTGGCATTCAAAGCTATTTTACATCCTCTGCTAGTGCCAATGCTTCTCATATGCCTCCAACACATGTTCAGCCCACCTTAGATGACCATTGGAAGAAGAAATACAAAGAAGCTGACTATGAGTACATAACTAGATGGTGGTATGATGTTGATCTCCCCTTCAATGATGCACGCTCTTCTTATTACCAACCTATGTGGGATGTTGTTATAGCTGTTGGTAAGGGCTTCAAAGGCCCTAGTATGCATGACTTGAGGGGATCTCTTTTGCAAAAAGAGATAGTGTCCATAGAAGAATACCTTAAGGATTTCAAACAGTCATGGGTTAGAACTGGATGCACTATCATGTCAGATGGATGGACCGATCAGAAGGGTCGTACTCTCATAAACTTTCTTGTCTCTTGCCCACGAGGAACCATGTTTTTGAGATAAAGTGATGCATCTGATCAAGTGAAAGATGCAAATCTGTTATTTTGTCTTTTGGATGAGGTCGTTGAGGAGGTGGGGGCAAGTAATGTTGTACAAATCATCACAGATAATGCCTCTAACTATGTTCTTGCTGGTAAGATGTTAGAGGAAAAACATAAAACCATATTCTGGACTCCATGTGCGGCACATTGCATAGACCTCGTGCTTGAGGACATATGCAAACAGGATTGGATCAAGGACACTACAAAGCATGCCAAAAGCATCACCAAATACATCTACAACCATGGTTGGGTATTGAGCTTGATGAGGAGACACACACAGGGCAGGGAGCTTGTTAGGCCTGCAGTTACTAGATTTGCAACTCACTTCCTTACGTTGCAATCTCTCCTTTCCCAAGCACAAAACTTGGAAAAAATGTTTTCAAGTGATGAATGGAATTCATCCCAATGGACCCTCAAACAAGATGGAAAATACACCAAGAAAAGAATTAAAAGTTCTTCATTTTGGAAAAGAGCAACAAAGGTTGTGGCAATTACTGAGCCACTTCTTAAGGTGTTGCGGTTGGTTGATGGAGAAAAATTGGCCATGGGCTACATTTCTAAAGCTATGGATCAAGCAAAGGAGCAGGTAAAGGCAGCATGAAAAGATAGAGTGGCCAAGTATGGGCCTATTTGGGAGATCATTGATAGGAGATGGAACAATCAACTCCATCACCCTATACATGCAAGCTGGGTATTTTCTTAACCCAAGGTATTAGTATAGAGAGCATATTGATCCAAATCGAACTAGGGAAGTAGCAGATGGATTGTATTCTTGCCTTGAGCGCATGGTCCTAAATGAGGCGAGCCAATTGGAGATACATCGACAAATCAACTCTTTCATCGCCACCACAAGTACCTTTGCCAATAATGTTGCTAAAGATTTCAAGAGAGGATGACCAACCAGGTAAACATTTCCATTGTTTGATTAACTTATGTTTTTAAAGTTTAGTGTTTAAAGTTTAAACTGCAATTCTTAAATTGTAAATAGTAAATACTAAATACTGCAATTCTTAGCCAAATTTACAATCGAAATTGTTGAATTAAGTTATTAACTACCTTGACTCTTCACATTTGCAGCACAATGGTGGAAGGCATTTGGTAACCATACTAAACTATTGCAAAGGCTTGCAATTCAAGTCCTGAGTCAAACCTGCAGCTCTTCTGGGTGTGAGCACAATTGGTCTTTGTTTGAGCGGATTCACACAAAGAAGAGAAACCATTTAGAGCAAAAACGGTTAAACGATGTAGTCTTCGTGAAGTACAACCTCTGACTCATGCGCAACCAATTGATGAGCAAAAGACCTGATACGGATCCCATTGTGTTGGATGATATAGATCGAAACTTAGATTGGGTACTGGATACCCATCGCCAGAGTTTGGTGATGACATAGATGTTGAGCTGGAGGACTTGTTGGATGTTCCGTTGGATGCAGATCCTTTATTGTCGATGCCATCAATTCATACAGGTGTAGATGCTGAGAGAGCAGTGCCAGGCATGGCAGGCACTAGCCGATCAGGACCTCGTACTTATAGTCGTCAACGACGTCAACATTCAGCCAGTACTACTACTTCATTAGCAGATGACTTTGATCCTGAGGACCGCGAGACTGAGCCAGATCATGATGCATTTGCTAGTCCTTTTGGTTCTTCTTCTAGTTCTAGTTCTAGCAGTGGTGCTGAGTTTGATGATAATCATTGATGATGTATTATGTAGTTGATTATGTAGCATGTTTTTTGGACTCTCCAGGCCATATAGCCTTTACTATATAGGGCCTAGCCTCCTAGGCCTCATGGATTATGTATTTTGTTCTAGTATCCTAGATATGTTACATGTATTATCATTTATGTATTGCACAAAGTACAATCACAGACTCCAAATTACAGTACACTTTGTGCCATTTTCATATATTGACTCTTATATGGTATATACATGAGCAAATTTTGGTTATTTTGTCTTCAAAGCCTTGGAATCATGGATTATAATCTTGAAAATGTTGTTTTTCTTTAAAATTTAAATATTTGATGTATTTTTTAGCAAACCGATTCATTAAATTCAAATTGGCTGATTTATGATCGATTCATTACCGATTCCAATTCCGATTTCGAGTTGACCCTCGACCGATTCCAAGTTCGATTCCGATTTTTAACACTATGGTCTGTGCAAGTGATGCACTCCTCTCCTTGATCTATGGGCTATGAGACCTTCTCCAGGGACTAGCTACCCCTGGTTAAGAGACCTAGCACTTGATCTTGGTGGCACGAGGAGATCAAGATAAAGCATTTAATAATTCTCCTTATTTATGAAATTGTGCTTTGAGTGGGCATGAATGAACCACAAGGACCCTAAAGAACTCTTGAGACAACTTGTTGTGGTCACAAATATACTTAGAGGACCATGTAACCCTAGTCTTGGTCCATGTGACCATCAAGTGAAGGACCAAGTGCCACAAGTCAAAACACCAAGAAGACCTTGAACCACAAAATATTAAAAGTCAAGGGTCAAAGATGAAAAAGAAAGGAAGTCCTAATGTCAACTCCTAATTATGTGGAACCAACTTAAATATTTTATGAACTATAAATAAAGGACATTTGCAAATCATTTTAACACACAACTATCACTTGACTACTCCTACAACTCATTGACTGAGGTCTTCATCATCATCGCAGCGAAGGTTGAATGGAAAAATTCGATGGCTAGTGTTTCTTTCTTTCATTCTTAAACAGTGGCAACTCTTATGCATTCTTGGGGTACTTTCCTTCATGCTACAGCCACGGTGGTGGAGGATAGAAGTCTGTGGTAAAGAGCAGTAGCAGCAGAGCGACTACAGCTCATGATAAAGGTCACAGTGGGAAGCAGCAGGAAGGCAACAGTCACGGTGGGATAGAACCAGTAGCACCCTTGGTGATGGTCATGGGCAGCAGCATGAAGGTAGCAGTAGCAACCCTTGGTGGTGGTCACGAGCAGCAGCAGCAGGTTCAATGGTGGTTGCAAAGGGCTGCTACAATCTCAGTGTTGGTCACAGGCAGCAGCAACATGTTCGATGGTGGTTGCAAAGGGCTGCTATAGCCTCGCTGGTGGTCACGGTTAGCAGCAACAGGCCGCTACAACCTCGGGAATGGTCACGGTTAGCAGCAACAGGCCGCTACAACCTCGGGAATGGTCACGGTTAGCAGCAACAAGCTGCTACAGGCTCGGCGGTGGTCAAGGTAAGCAACAACAAGTTGCTATAGGCTCGATGGTGGTTAGGGTTAGCAACAGCAAGCTCCTACAATCTCAGTGGTGGACAGAGTTAGCAACAAGAGGCTGCTACAGGACTCAACAGGAGTAAGCCTACTAGGGCTTCTTTGGTTTTGGAAATTTTCATGTACATTCATCTAAAAATTCAAAGAACAAAATTTCTCTGCTCATGTACAAACTCAGTCATCTCATTTAGAGGATGAATTACTAATGCTTTGGGGTTTTTGTCCTTAAAAGGTTTCCCCATGAAAAATCGTGTGTTCAATTGTGTGATGTTTGGTTTACTACTGTAATTGTCTTACTGCTATTAACATTTCAAGTCCTATCTCTAATACAGTCTGCAATTTTTGAAAATATCATACACATGTTAAAATTTAACAGAGAGGTGATAGGAAATCAACAAAGTGAAGCAATCAGCTTCAGGACACAAAATCCATATAAAATAATAATTTATGATATATATTGAAGATGATTGATATTTACAAATGGCACTCGTCTTTATAGGCTTGAGTGTATAAAACGAAAGGTTACACCCTTTTGGATAATAGTTAACTAATTTACTTAATATTTATTTAATATTTGTTACATTGCCACTCCCTTTAAGGGAGCTTTGTCCTCAAAGTTGTGTTAGAGACGATGTAGTTGTCGGAATTGTTCAGGTTCCCATGTTGCATCTTCTTCCGGGAGGTTTTTTCATTTTATAAGGTACTCTTTAATTACTCTTGTCCTTAATCTTCTTTCTCTGGTAGTAATGATATATTCTGGTTCAAAAAATAATTCTTCCTTCATCATCTAACATGGGAAGTAGTGTTTGTGCCTGCTGGTGTTGACCTATCATCCTTTTTAAGCATGAAACATGGAAGACATTGTGGACACGACTTGATTTTGCTAGCTCCAATGCATATGCCACATGGCTGATCTTCTTATTGATTTGATATGGGCCATAAAATCGAGGAGCTGACACACCTCTAGGCGATTTTAGGGCTCAGGATGGAGGGAGAGGGTTTGCAAGGGGTGTGCCTGGGTCACGAGCCCTCTGAGGGGCCTGGCAGGTGCCTGAGCCTTCTCCTCATGCCCTCTGGCAGGCTAGCGGCAGCTCTATCAGCATCGAAAAACAACAGGAGTTACGTCTGTTATCCCTAAAGTTGAACCTAGACTACGGGATTCAAGCTTAAGGAAATCTTTGTTCGAAAATGTAAAAATCAAATGAAATCAAATTACAAACACAAGCTGGTATCAAACCAGGGCTAATGGAACCTCACAGTACTAGAAGACACTAGGTTAGGATTACTTGTTTGTACAGCTTACACAGTTCTGGTATAACATCAAAACATCACACAATTTACAATAAACAGAGCTGGTATATATCACAGATTGGTAAATACAGGTGTTTATAATAAGACAAAAGCATTGAAGTAAAGGTTGGTATGAATCAGAGCTGCAGGAAAATCAAACAGATGCTGTATAACATGAAATCAATCACAAAGTTCAATACCCAGGTACTATGATCCTAAATCATGAAGTGAAACTGTCAATATTTGTAAAAATAAAAGATAACTGTCATCTCACGATAAGAATTATTGTAATGGAATATGAATGACCATGTACATAACAGAATTATCAAAGAGACAATTTATATAACATAAGGACAAATCATCATCAAGTTTATTCAAAACTAGAACCTGTCATTGAAGCTGCAAAAAGTTCATGCTACACAGATGTGCCTACAAATCATCAAGCATTGCTCCCAAAACTGCCAACCTACAGTCCCCCTGCGTTCTCCTGAAAGGAAGAACTCTCTCCTCTCTGCTTTCGAGCCTTTAGCTGGGACCTCCCTTATTACATTGAACAATTCTAGAATTTATATCAATTACATCCACTCACTAGTTACAAGAAATCTGAAATTATTTGGTCCTCTGCATCTTCGATGAGGTCTGCCACCTATCAAGTTATTTGCTGAAATGTTGATTCGATGCCTGGAAATATTGAACTTTAATAGCCATCTAATATAAAAATAATTCTTTGTTTTTAGGTGTCTGCCATCTGTATCATTATATGCTTAAATGCTGCTGAAAGATATTGACCAAATCCCTAATAGTCTGGGGATGATTAACTCAACTCCTTGAAATCTGGAATCATTGGCAGCGCTGTCTTCAAATTCCAAATGCTCTGCCACCTGGAAATCTGATCCTTCTTCTATGCTGGCGTCCTCATCGTTTTCACCCATCTGTATTATCCAACTTGTCATAGATAACTGATTAATAAGTACTGGATAAATATATTAATCTTGATAGCAAATAATACTTCACCCAGAGAAATCTTAAGGCGTTCCCTCTCAACCAATCAACATATGCTTAACACGCTTCAAAACTCCTTCGGCTTCCAAGGAATTCACTCCTCTTTATGGGGACATAACCAAGATCTAATGCTTCATTGCTGGCATAGAGATTTCTAAGGCGATCTGCATGCTTTGAATCTGTATGGATTGCTAGCTTCATTGCTGGCATAGAGATTTCTAAGGCGATCTGCATGCTTTGAATCTGTATGGATTGCTACTTCTATTTCATCTGGTGACAACTTTTCCTGGTAAAAGGAGTGGATATGGTCTAAAATCTGCAGACGTGTAAAGCCTTTCTCATTAAAGAAATTTCTTGCTGATGGGCCCATCTCTCCAAATCGATCAATTGGAAATAATATTGTCAAAAATGCACCCTTGTAAATTACCTTTCTTTTTTCACTCTCTTTCATCGGTTCAGTTAAAACTTCATCTTCTGAAATGCCAGTAAGAGCTTCTGAATGTCTTCCATCATCACATGCATCAAAGAAGAAGGAAGCCCTTTCATTTGCATCCATGTCTGGTCCATTTTCAGGAATTGTGCACCCTAAACTATCCATATAAACACAAGCAGTAGAGGTTGGCTCAGATATTGACCAACATACAGAATCCAACAGACTGCTTGGAGTCAAGGGGAGAGGTATTGTTCGACAAGGTTGCAATCGAGGTCCACGTCTTCTTCGAACACAAGCTTTAGCTTCATTCATCTTTTGTTCTCTTTCTTCAATCTCTGTTTGTATACTGTTTTCATCACGGGTTCCATCAATTGCCAAGGTGTTACCACTGCCACATCCACGCTTATTTCTACTCTGTATCAAATGCAACCAAATAGTGTGGTGAAAAATTCTTCAGGTCCTCCTTTAAGTAGTTCACATTTGTGTAAACTTGCTCAATCCCGCGAGTGAAGGTAAAATATTCAGCGGCACGCTCATACAAATGCCATGGTGGAAGAAGACTAAGAAATCTGTTTCCCGCAATGGCAGGCACAACCTCACCCAAGTGTATGATCTGATGCAGCAAATTTCCATGAGTGAGCATGACTGTGTATAATATCCATGAGGACAATGATTTCCAATTCGTGGACTCTGTCAATGAGAGACTTTAGATCACCTGGGGTCCCACAGTGACTACTAACAGCAAACTTGGAGTATGTGGACGCAGGATAATTAACCCTTGAAGCGAGTTCATGTCGTCTGTTTCAAGTAAATCAGAATCTAAAACAAAAGAATGCCAATCTGTGGCTATCCAGACATAGCCCGTGCTCTAATTTCATAGCTTCAGACATAAGTTTAAGACCGGCATCTGAATACATATAGACTACAAAAATTCGTGTATCCAAAGAAGTCAATCTTGCCAAGATATTACTCATCTCGCTTCGGCAACGCCAGGAGCCATAGCTGCTTTAATACTTATAATTAGTGTGCCCAACAAACAGAGACTTGGTAGTAAATGCATAAGGCTGAACATCTACATCTGCCCTGGTAATCTTATTGATGAAAGAACTCTTACCCACAAATAAGTATAGTCCTGGTGTTGGGATCAATAGAAAGCAATCTAGCCATGTGTTGCCGAACCTACTCTAGATAAGCCAGACTAGGCCCAATCCTCATTTGGACATTCTGTCATTAAAATGCTGCCAGCTTGGACCAATGCTGCCAGTGGTAAGAATTTCACCCTGTAACACATGCTCTTTTGCACATACATAGGCTCATAATCAATGAATAGAAACTTTGATGATTTAAGGTAACAAAAGGAACCCTAATGGTGAGAAATCAAATATAAAATATGAAACAAAGTAAAATAAAAAAGAATAAAAACCAATCATAATCGAAAATTTAAAAATAAGCAGGATGAACAACCCTAGAGATAACAACGTCTTTGCGGCACCAGCGTTTTCCTTCAACGGTAAGGGTATTTACTCACAGCCCTCCGGTTTTTTACTTTTAATTGTCCCGGTATGTCCGTCGGGATGGGGTCGGTCGAAGATTTAGTTGATTACTCCATTGACCCGACGATTGAAGGCATTTTTGGTTTTAACCCCACCTGTGGCCATGATGAACTTGAAGATGACCCTGGGTGTGAATGGAACGAGCTGTTGGCGTTTAAACACCCTTCGCCGCTCGTGGGGGAAAACTTTTCGCCGTCAGGATTTATTCTTTCTCCCCCTGCGGATGCGGGACTGCCTGAAGAACCCTTTTATCAATCTACAAGGACTCCATTTTTGCAGGATGGTCTATTGAATGGTCAAGTTGCGACCGGTGGCACGAGGTTGCTGGCAGATCTGAGTAGCGATGGTATCCCCGTTGACGGTGGTCTAGTGGGAGGAGAAGCGAAGGATTCTAGGGATGGCTTTGTTGGTTGAGCGATTGGGGAGCGGGAGCAACTGAGCTGCCCAAGTTTGACCACCCTTGAACACTTGCAAGCTGATGGAATTGAAGGAAGCTCCAGTTCACGTAGCAAGAGTCGGCGCAGGAGAAAATGGCCTAAAATGACGCCGAATATGAACTACACAGTTGGGGAGGACATCAGCTGGGAATCGATGGAAACCTTGGTAAACTTCACTCTGGTTGGGCGTTTTATTGGAAAAACGTTGTCGGTCAGGACGGTCAACACATGGGTAAATGACTGTTGGATGGGGGATTTGGGTGTGGTGCCTAAGGTAGAGGGGCTAGCGCGAGGTTGGTTTGCCTTCAATTTCGAGAGTGAGGAACACCTGAATTGGGTCTTAAACCGTAACTGGTCTTTTGAGCAGACTCCGGTTCTGATTAAGAAGTAGCATCCCATGTTCGATGCCAGCCGAGAACAGGTTGATACGATTCCCACGTGGGTCAGACTACCCAGCCTGTCGCTTCCTTTCTGGACAATAGAACATTTCATGCACATTGGCAATCTCCTGGGTACCTTTTTAGAGGCGGATTTCTCCTTCAACAACACAGGTCTTAAGAGGGTGGCGCGTATTTTGGTCAGCATCAACATCAGAAATGGTCTTCCAAGGGCTATGAGGATTGCTTGGAAGGATTACTCGCACCTACAAACCTTGGACTATGAAAATGTCCCCTTCCGTTGTCGCCGATGTCACGAGTATGGCCATCCAGCAATTGAATGCCCTCTTGCGTCTCACAGCCGGGATTATGAGAGGAAGGCAGACAGTAACTCGATCTCAAGTGGAGAAGGGGACATATCAGCACCCTCATCACCACCGATCTCACCTGTGGGTGTTGATATCCCTTCTGAGGATGGCAGTGTTGCAGAAGTGGAACCTCCGGGAGTGTTACCGATTGCTACTCGGGAGCGTATGGTCAAGGACCCCTTCCTGGTCGATGCTTCGGGTACTCCTCCCTTTTCCCTTCCCTCGTCTTTTCATTTATTTACTAGACATTTGAATGTTTCTGGTATTGACTGGGTGGAGGGACTAAAGAAACTTTCCCTAAATTCTATAGAGTTCCGGCCTCCCAACTCTGCTGCTTTCATTGAGAATACTCCCTCAGGCCTGGTTATTGAACCTACGCTGCCTAAATCGGTTTGCTCACCAACCGAATCCTCTAACTCGGGTTATTTCCTGCGTTCTTGCACCAAAGGTGCCACCGGAGGCTTGGGAAGAAACCCGGTGGGCGCCACAAGGGGGAGGGGCCATGTTTCACACCTAGCTAGGGCACAATCCCGTGCTAAGAAGGATGTTCTTGATGGTAAACAACTTCCGATTGACAAGGCACTTAGAGTTGTGAACGCCCGTAGGAAGGGCCGTAGATGAAGATTCTATCCTTTAATTGTGGGGGTCTTGCCGGTCCCCATAAAAGATCAGCTCTACGGCGGGTGGTTGAATTAGACCAACCCAAGATTATTTTACTGCAAGAAACGTTGGGTGATGGTATGGAGGTGAAGACAAAACTTGAGAGTTGGTTTGGGGGTTGGTGTTTTGAAACTTTGGATGTTCGAGGTCGCTCGGGCGGCCTGGCTATCGGTTGGAACCCTAGAGGTGTGAAGGTTCTTAATGTCTGGGGGATGGAATCGATTCTGGGTATTTCTATAAAAGCCCTGGATATGGCTGATACATTTGATGTGATCAATATTTACAATCCTTATTTGAATAGAATTCCATTCTAGGATAATATCTCTAAACATTCAATGTTTGGGGGAGAAAATCCGATTATTGGAGGGGAACTCAACTTCTCTCTGGGTCAAGCAGAGGTCTGGGGGCCTCATGCTAGACCTTATATTCTTTCTGAGTACTTTACTAGGCTCCTAGTGGACAAAGGTTGGCTAGATATGGAGCCGGTTATTCTTAAGCCCACTTGGAGAAACAATAGATGTGGGGAAGGAAGGGTGGCAAAGAGATTGGACAGATTTCTTATCTCTAAAAGAATTGTGGACAATCGTCATCTTGTTCATCAATGGATCGGGTCAGGGGGTCTCTCGGATCACTCTCCGATCTTTCTGGAGCTTAGAGATGGGCCACACAACCTCCCTGCCCATTAAAGTTCAACAAAACTTGGCTACAGGATGAAAGCTTCATCGCCCTTATTACTGATGCTTGGGACAGCTATTGGCCGAGAAATGTGAACTCAACTGCTTTCCACTTTGCAGCAAATCTTAGACACTTGAAGGCATTGATCAAGCCTTCGGCTCATGAAAAAAGAATTAGGGATGCCCAAGATTTGACTCAGGTTGAAGCTGATATAGCTGCAATCTTTGCTCAGGAGGGGGGCGGTCTCAGGACACAAGAAGATTTTGTTGCTCTGAAAAGGCTTGAGAGCAGGAGGACTACACTTCTGCTGGAAAGGGAGGAAACCTGGCGGCTGAAGAGCAGGGCTACTTGGCTAGAGAGCGAGGATGACAACAGAAAAAAATTTCATGCTTTCGCAAAAGGCAGGAAGGCTGCCAACACGGTATGAAGATTAGTGGACGACCTCGGCAATTCCCAAGACACTTTTGATGGTATGGCCTCCCTAGGGGTTGAACACTTCAAAAAACTTTTCAAGGCGCCCACACATACTACTCTAGCCGAAATCATTAGAACTGCACAGTTGTTTCCGGGATTTGTGGGGCCAAAAGAAAACCAAGCCCTGTTGGAGGAGGTGACGAAAGAAGAACTTAAATGTGTGCTGCATAGTTTTCAGAAAGATTGAAGTCCCGGGCCGGATAATTGGACGATTGAATTCGTTCAAGAACTCTATGACCTACTGGGACTAGATCTATTACAGGTGGTGAATGACTCTTGGATCACTGGTAGGATCCCGGCATGTTTCAACTCTACTTTTATTGCGCTCATCCCAAAAGTGGACAACCCAATGTCACTTAATGAATTTAGACCCATATCTCTTTGTAACTGCATCTATAAGGTGGTCTCAAAAGTGATTGCCAGTAGATTCAAGCGAGTCCTCTAGGAACATATTTCAAAGGAGCAATTTGGTTTCTTGGAAGGTAGACTGATTCATGAAGCTATTGGGGTGGCACAGGAAGGCATTCACAGTATGAAGGTCAAAAATATCAAAGGGGTCATTTTCAAAATTGACCTGGCAAAGGCCTTTGACAAGGTAAGTTGGCTTTATATTCGCTTGCTATTAACACACCTGGGTTTTGATATTGCGTTTATCAGATGGATTATGAGTTGTATCACAACTGTCTCCTTTTCGGTTCTGATCAATGGTGCTGCCTCACCTTTCTTCCATGCGGAGCGTGGGCTTCGTCAGGGCTACCCATTGTCACCTCTTTTATTCCTTTTGGTGGCTAAGGGCCTAAGCCGTGCTCTTAAGGAAGAGATAAGGCTTGGAAATTTCAATGGCCTACAACTTGCACCGAATCTTCACATCTCACATTTGCTCTTTGTAGATGACATCTTGATCTTCTGCTCGGGCTCTGTCAGGGACTTGCGAACTTTGGATGACACCCTCAAACTATTCTCAAAGGCTACCGACATGGACATTAACATTGACAAATCTTTGGTCATTCCATTCCTATTAACAAGGGAGGAAGAGCTAGTCCTTTCGGACCTTTTTCCTTTTCATTCTACCGCTCTGGAGGAGGGTATCCACTATCTGGGCTTCTATATTAAACCCAACGACTACCAGAAACAGGATTGGGTCTGGTTGCTGGAAAAACCGGACCAATGCCTCAGATTGTGGTGCCATCACTGGCTATCGAGAGCAAGCAGGCTCGTTTTGGTAAAATCTGTTTTAGAAGCTATTTCGGTGTACTGGATGACCTTGGCCTGGATACCCAAGGGTATTCTTGAAAAGGCTCGACGCACCTGCTTCCATTTCCTTTGGAGCGGAAAACAGGGGGCCCAGGTGATGTCGTGGGTGGGAAAAGATTGTTGTTCCAAAAAGCTTTGGGGGTTGGGGGCTCAAAAACATTTTTCTCTTCGCAAAATCTTTGGCGGCAAAAGGCAATTGGAGATTGATACAGATGGACAATCTTTGGACCTCTGTCATGATCCATAAATATATTGATCCTCTCTCATTAGAGGATTGGATTCGCAAACCCGATAAATCTCATGCTGGAGGATCCATCTTCTGGAAAGCTGCGATCAAATCCTTTGATGTCATTGGGGGTGTCCTGGCTTGGAGTGTTGGTAATGGGAGGAAGCTTCGCATCGAGGAAGACCCTTGGGCTGGATGCCAAGGACAGCATATGCTATCGGAACCCACCATACAGGCATTGAGGGAGACTGGTATATACCACCTACATCAACTTGCGGCCCTAGTACTGGTACGGTGGACACATTCTTGGATCTGGGCTGAGGAATTGGGGTTGGATGCACTTGCCACTAGTGAATTGGAGAGGTACATCAGATCGCTCATCAAAGATCATATTTTGCTGAGAGATCAGGAGGACTTTGCTCCGGTGGGACAATATACGACGAAAGCGGGATATACCGTCCTAAGTGGTCTGGGACTGAACAGAGAGGTGGTCTGGTGGTGGAAAACTCTCTGGAAAATTAAATGCCCACCCAAAAATAAACTCTTTATGTGGTGTGTTTTGGAGAATAAAGCCCCGACCTGGGACAACATACAAAAGAGGAGCTTCCAGGGTCCAGGATGGTGCACTCTGTGTAAAGGAGAATCAGAAACTGTTTTACACCTCTTTCTCCATTGTCCCTACACCTTGGCGGTCTAGAACGAATGTGCAAAACATTTTGGCATAAATAGCGTTTGGAGGGGGGATAACATCCTACTTGCTTGGGAACAGTGGCGAAGAACCTATCCACTTGCCCCATTGAAGGCTCTACCCCTCCTCGTCATTTGGGGAATATGGTTGGCCCGCAATAACTTAATCTTCTCTAAAAAATGTTGTACCCCTGAGCTTACTACCTCTTTACCTTGTGGGATTCTAGAAGCCTACCCACATCATATCAGAGCAAGGACTCAGAGACAGAGTTTAGAGGTTGTAATTGATCAGAATACACCCTGGGCGTTTTTTGATGGGGCAGCACAAGAGAACCGCTGTGGTGGGGGAGCTATTCTATATCTTAGGGAAGGACATAGCTATAAGATCGCGATGGGTTTGGGTGAAGGCAGCAATAATTATGCGGAGATTCTCAGTTTAAAACTGCTACTCACATTTGCAGCAGAGAAAGGGTGCCATACTCTGGCTTGTTTCGGTGATTCTATGAATGTCATCAATTGGGTTAAAAAGACACAAGTATGCAGACAGTTGGGACTGGAAAACATTCTTAATTCTATTGCTGAACTTATTGGTACTTTTGATTCATTCTCTTGTAGCCATGTCTACAGGGAGAACAACAGGGAGGCGGACTCGGCCTCAAAGGACGGCCTTCTACTGATGGAAGGTCATTTGGCAGATCTAGGAAAAATTGGATGATACTAAACAGACATATTTTCATAGACCCTTTATAGAGGAAGGGGCACCTATATGATCCTTTTGGCTATGTTCTTGTATATGCATATTCTTCAGACTTTGCTTTGTTACTCTTAGTTTTGTTTCTCGACACTCCATGTTCGGCACTATATGCTTCCTGCTTTGTTTTGGTACTCCTTTGTGGACACTTTGGACCCTTTTTTGACTATCTATGGCTCTTCAATTTCTGCTTGAGATCGATCTCTCTTTCTGATTACAGCTGTTACTGTTTATATTTTTGGACCCCTGTTGGGTACCTTTATGAATGCACCTTGATGTGTATCTGAAAAATGTAATTTTGTTACTCGAAAGATGAAATAAAGTTATGCTTTTTTTCCAAGGAAAAAAAAAATCGAGGAGCTCATTTATTCTTTCCACATTTTTTTAGTGACAATTGTTTATAGGGTTGTAATCGTACAAATACCCAATCTCCAACTTCAAATTCCCGTTCTGTTCGATGTTGATCTGCTTGCTGCTTCATTCTATTCCTTGCGGTATTTAGATTCTCTTTAAGTATTTGTACAACCTTTTGATTTTCTTCTAAATGGTCTTTTACTGAGGCAACCCTTGCTTGGTTGGTAATGATATCCTTCCATTTTGGGGATGCATATCCATAGAGGGCTTGAAATGGTGTCATTTTTGTTGATGTGTGATAAGTAGAATTATACCACCATTCTGCAAGATGTAACCATTGAACCCATTTATTTTGTTTATCAGTTACGAAGCAACGAAGGTAGGTCTCTAAGCATTTGTTGACGACTTCTGTCTGGCCATCTATCTGAGGATGATAAGATGAGCTCATGTTAAGTGTCATTCCAATTTGCTTGCAGAATTCTCTCCAAAAATTACCTTTAAATTTGGCATCCCTATCACTCACGATAATCTTGGGAAAACTGTGTAACTTGTAGATATTTTTACAGAAGGCTTCTGCGGTTTCTTTTGCAAAATCAGTTCTCTTTACTCCTATAAAATGTGCATATTTGGTTAACCTGTCTGATATGGGTAGACCTTCAATGAAATCCATAGAAATTTCCCTCCATTTCTGGTTTGGAATATGCAATGGATGGAGTAACCCGGGGCTTGAGATATTCTCTGCTTTATTTCTCTGACAAGTGTCACACTCTGCAACATACTTGTGAATGTCGGCATTCATACCGTTCCAAAAGAATGATTGCCTTGCATTATAGTAGGTTTTAATGTTGGCATTCATATCGTTCCAGAAGAATGATTGCCTTGCATTATAGTAGGTTTTATAAAATCCTATATGTCCCGCGACGGGGCAGCCATGTGATTCTTTACATACCTTGGTTTTAAACTTAGAGTTTGCACTTGAGTAGATTCGTCCTTTGTACCATAAGAGGTCATTCTTCCATTCAAACTTTGGATACTGATTTATGTTGTCAATTATGGAGCAAACCTGTGCATTCTTAGCATATTCGGTTCGGATTTCGTACAAAAATTATGGGATTACCATTGATACGGCATAGACTTGTACCTCTTCATTTTTCCTTGATAGGGCGTCAGCTACTACATTGTCCTTCCCTTTTTTATGTAAAATGTCCATATCGAAGGTAGAGATCTTTTCGATCCACTTTTGTTGTTCAGTAGTTAACGTCTTTTGCTGTAATAAGTGTTGTAGACTATTATGGTATGTTCGGATTAGGAACTTGCTTCCCAACAGATATTGTCGCCATTTAGTTAACGCATGCATGATGGCAAGCATTTCCTTGTTGTAGGTAGACTGCAGGAATTCTCTTTTGTTCAACTTCCTGCTTTCAAAAGCGATTGGATGACCTTCTTGCATTAGCACGGCTCCTATCCCAAACCCTGAAGCATCACATTCAATTACAAATGGTTTTGAAAAATCAGGTATTGCCAGATCGAGAGTTGAAGACATAATATGTTTCAACGTTTCAAAGCATTTTCTTGTTTCATCATCCAATAGAAAGGAATTCCTTTTTAGGAGATTTGTTAGCGAAGCAATGACATGTGCATAGTTCTTGATGAATCTTCGATAGTAACCTGTTAATCCCAAAAATCCTTGTAATTTTGAAACATTCTTGGGTTGGGGCCACTCCATCGATTGGATCTTTCTTGGGTCCACCTTGACTCCTTCCTTTGATATTATATGACCGAGATACTCTATTTCTTGCTTCCCAAACGTGCATTTTGACTTCTTTGCATAAAATTGGTTTTCCTTCAAAAGAGATAGAACCTTTTCTAGTTGCTTCAAATGTTCTTTCCACGTCTTGCTATATATAAAGATGTCATCGAAGAATACTAACACAAATTTCCTTAAGTAAGGCTGAAATAGTTCATCCATAGTTGCTTGGAATGTGGCAGGGACATTAGTTAACCCAAAAGGCATTACTTTGAATTCATAAGGCTGAAATAGTTCATCCATAGTTGCTTGGAATGTGGCAGGGACATTAGTTAACCCAAAAGGCATTACTTTGAATTCATAATGTCTTTCATGAGTTTGGAAAGCAGTCTTTGCGATATCTTCTAATCGGACCCTGATTTGATAGCACCCTGACCTTAAATCAAGTTTTTAAAAATACTTTGCGTCATGAAGTTCATCCAGCGTATCGTCGATGAAGGGAATTGGAAATTTGTTTTTAATCGTTATTTGTTTAATCCTCAATAATCAATGCATAGCTTGAATGATCTGTCCTTCTTTCATACTAACACGACCAGAGCTGCATGTGGGCTTCTGCTCTTGGTGATGACACAACACTTCAATAACTCTTGGACTAACCTTTCTATTTCCATTTTGTGATGGTGGGGATACCAATAAGGTTTAACCTAGATAGGGTTTGCCCCTGATTTAACCTCGATTATGTGTTCTATACTTCTTTCAGGTGGTAGCTGCATCGGTAAGTCTTCAAATATTTGTTTATAACTCTAGAGTAATTTTTGGATTTCTTCTTTGAGCTTGTTCTGTTCGCATCCTTGTCCTTCCATTTGATGCATTAGATCACGTATGCCGATGCTCCTTTTCGAATGAGCTTTTCCATCTGTTGAGATGAAACTACTTGTGTGTTTGGTGGTTGGAAACCATGTAGTTTATAATTTTTTCCTTGCCATTCAAACTTGATAAAGTGTTTTTGGTGATTAGCAGAGTATGTTCCCAATGTTTGTAACCATTGGACTCCTAGAACGATATCCACTCCACCTAACGGTAATGTGTATAGTTCTGATTCCAAGTTGAAGTCCTGAATTTGGAGTCTCACTTTGTGACATTTTCCGACTTTTTCAATTTTCCTTCCATCTACGACCATCACTTTCATGTCCGGAACTGGATGTACAAACAACTTGAGTTTTCTGGTGACTCTTATATCAAGAAAGTTGTGAGTGCTTCCAGTGTCCACTAGCACTGTAACATTTTCATTTTTTATATGCCCTTTTAACTTGAGAGTCTGTGGTTGACTAATGCCTGTCATGGCTGCTAGGGAGATTTTGGGGGTCTCGTCACTTCCGGATGCCATATTTGCGGTTGCCTGCTCTTCATCTTCTGACTCTTCTTCTTCTTCTTCTGATTCCCTATTCTCCTCTACTCCTCAAGTATATAATTTCTTTGAGCTGCCCTCGAGGCGACACCTATGTTTAGGATTCCATCTGTCGCCACATCTTCGACATTTTCCTTCCCTCATTCGTTGATTTTCGAGGTTCTTCCTATCATCCCTTCTAGGTGGAGGGATGTATTTGTTTGTATTGGCCTCTGGAATCGTCTCGATGTTTCTCTGTGAATATGACTTCTCTTTGTATGTTTGGAAATTGTCAAATTTAGCCTTGGCTGCTTTTGCTTTCCGTCTTGCTGCCTCAACATTTGCTATGTCATGCATTTTTAACTCTTTTTGTATGTAAGGCTTTAGTCCTCCCACGTAAGTTTCTAGTCATTGTTTGTCTGTTAAGCCAAATACTCTGGTAGCGAGTGATTCCCATTGGTGTGTGAATTCTTCGACATTTCCTTTTTGCTGTAACCTAGTAAGCTTCGAGAAAAATGCGTCTTCATTGATTCCTTGAAACCTTTTGAGGAAATCATTTTTGAACAAATTCCATGTGTATGCGAAGTTGTCACCTTTCCACCACATATACCAGTTATAGGCATGGTTTTCAAGATGCATAGATGCATACTTCACCTTTTCTACATCTGTTGTGATGTTATAGATATCGAAGTATTCTTCTACTTTATTTAACCACGCAACGCATTGTTCGTCATTTCCACTGAACTTTGACATTTCTATTTTTGCTTTGGGGGGATACACTACATAACGTTGATTCCTTCTTGTCTTGTTGCATGAGGGTGATCCTGAATTGTTGGCTGAAGTACACGACATATCTAAATCGTCTTTTTGTTTGTGGCGATCTTTTGTATTTTTCTTTTCCATCATCCCATGAGAGTATTTAGCTTGTCGTTCAGTTGGTCTTGTTTTTCCTTCATCCCGTCTAATTTGTCATCTAGCCTTCTATCTAACACTGAAACAACTTCTTCTCTGATTTCATTTTTCAGCTTTGTATTGCAATTTTTTATTTCTTCCTTTAAATCTTCTTGACTCTTACTAATGCGCTCATTGAAATCCTTCTCCAATTTTTCAATTTGGGCCCTTAACTCTGTCGTCATGCTTCTAAGGTGTGGTGGTGAATAATTAGACCCAATTTTGACTTAGGAGAACGAGTAATATTTGTGGGGGATTTTTTTTTGTGTTTGACTAAAATCAAGTGATAGTAATAATAATAATATAATCATTATTATTATTTGAAATTTATAAAGTTAATAATTATATTTATTTAACTTTATAATTTTTATTTCTTTTATATATATATATATATATATATATATTTTATATTTTTTTTTTGTTAAAAGGGTGGTGAATAAGGTTTAACTTAAGGCAGAGGATGACCGGTGATGTGGAGCGTGGAGAGTGGAGTAGTTGGGGATGGAGGAGGTGGCGGAGGGATGAATGACATGGAGTAGTTGGGGCCCGGGGGTGGCGGATGGAGGCGTGCGGTAGATGAAGGAGGTGGCATGAAGGTGGAGGTGGGTAGGAGGATGCGAATCGGTGAAGGAGGGAGTGCGCAAATGGGGGAACGAAGTCGATGGGTGAAGGAGCAAGTGGAAGCGCGCGAGGAGGAGAAGTGGCAGCGCACGGGGAGAAGTGGCGGCAACAGCGGTGGGTGGGGGATGCGCAGAAGGGGAGAGCGGCAGGCAAGGAGATGGGGAGATGGAGTGGCGTGAAGCAGTGGGCGAAGTAACGAGGAGGAAGGAGGGGTCAGTGTGGAGCAGGGTGGTTGGCGAGGGAATGAGAGTGGAAACAGGAGGAGTTGGGGGGGAGGTTCGACAGGCGTGAAGCAGATGCGGACGCAGGAAGAAGCGGAGTGATGAAGACGAAGCAGAGGTGGAGCGTGAAGCAAAGGTGGGGCGATAGACTACAGCAGAAATGGCGGATGAGGGGGACAATGGACAGCAGATCCTTGATGACAACGACAGGTGCGGTGGTGTCTTGCTAGCTCTGATACCAAATGAAGCAATCAGCTTTAGGACACAAAATCCATATTAAATAATAATTTATGATATATATTGAAGATGATAGATATTTACAAATGGCACTCACCTTTATAGGCCTGAGTGTATAAAACGAAAGGTTACACCCTTTCGGATAATAGTTAACTAATTTACTTAATATTTATTTAATATTTGTTACACAAAGATCGTCCTGTATATGCGGAAGCAGGACATCCTCATGATGAGCATCATTAGTAGACAACGTTGGGAAAGATCTATAAATCCGAGAGGAAAATCTGATACTTACCATATTCTCCTTTCCAGTGTCATAGTGAGTGCGATTCTGAGAGGCTTAAAGAGGCAAAGCTAGTTGTATATGCAGTGGAATTTAGGAAGACGGAGAGACATGGCTCCAAGGGGAGGAAAAGCCAAAGATATGGCAAAATCAAGACAAAAGGGGAAGCAAGTGAAAGTTACACGGGAACAAAGGCGAGCTCACCAAGCTGCCAAGTTCTTTCGGGACAGGATTCCTCTGTTAATCCACAAAGAGATTGAACGGGTTAAGGAAGACCTATAGGAACAAGTTAAGAACATTAAGGTTGATGATATGTAGCAAGTTCTTGCAAATTGGGTCCAGGACCCTGACTCGACGACAAGGCGTCTTTCAACGTCGTGCTGATTTTTCTGAGCAGCATCGAGAGCCATTCTCTTAGAAGAATGGGGAAACCTGGTCCGGGACCACGGTGTGGACTCAACCTAGTGTTGAGTGATCATTCTGTTGAATGATGATATCTAGTCCTTGACTATGATATGGACCCAGCTTTGTCGTGGGAGGACTCAACCCTGTGTTGAGTTACCATTCTGTTGAATGGTAGACATCTGGTCCGGGACCACGATGTGGACCAGTCTAGTACTAGTAGACTCAGCTTAGTTTTGAGTAGCCATTATTTTGGAGAATGGAGGCACTTGGTCTGTTACCAAGTATTTGACCTAGGGTCAAATTATGCAGCCCATGGCTGAGGCACGTGGTCTGTTACTAGGGAGGCACTGTAAGCCCTAGACTGGGTCTAGGCATGTGTGACACTCTGACCCTTGATTAATGGGCTTTGCGTTCTTCTCCAAGGCTTAGCTACCCTTGGTTAAGATACCCTAGTACCTGATCTTGGTGTCACACAGAGTGTGAGATAAAAGCTTTAGTAACTCTCTTGGTTTATGATGATGTACTTTGAATGGAAATAAAAGACCACAAGTGATGACCACAAGGGCACTTGAAGAAGGCTAAAAGCAAAAGTCAAAAATACATAAAGGACTTTTGGACCACAGGTAAAAGTCAAAAATACATAAGGACTTTGGTAAAAGTCAAAAATACTTAAAGGACCTTTTGGACTACAGAAAGGCTAAAGGTAAAAGTGAAAATTAGAAAAGAATACAATAATATTATTTTGTTCTTTCTAATTTTGGTCCACTTACAGGTGACTCAAGGATATAAAAGAAGATCAATCCATTTCATAATTACACACACTTGCTCTCACAGGTACAGTTGCTCAAGTTTGAAGAAGAAGATTTTGTGATTGTGCCCTAGCATGGATGAGTCTAGCTAGGGCATCCTCATCCAATGGAGGCAAGCCCTAAGCTAAGGGCTTCCGCCATTTTTCTGTCTTAAGGGTTTTATCAAACCTCCTCTTCAGCAGCAAGCTTCACCTCCTTACGGGCAACCTCATCTTCAACTCCGAGCAGCTCCTCAGAATTCTGGGCAGCCGAGATTTTATTTTGGGCAGCCCTCCTTCTCTTCTCGGGCAACTACCTTAGGGCTCGGCCCTCCTTCTTTGGCCCTCGGGCTGCTACCCGTGAGGGTTTGGGCAGCTAGCCAACCCTCTGGCTGCATACCTGTGGGGATTTAGCTGCTTGCCAACCCTCGAGCAGCCTCCGAGGAAAACCGTGAGGGTTGCAGTCCGCTGCAGCAGTTGTTGAGGAGACCCTAGGGCCTCGGACTGTCAACTAACAAACCCGGAAGGCCATAAGAAGCCTTAGATTTGCCCAACAGCAGATCCGGGAAGCGTACAAGCTACCGGGCAGCTCACGCAGCGGGCAGCAAAAGACAGGTAGTCGTGCACGTACATAAGGCCACATGGCAGCCGGGTAGGTTCAGACAATCCAGGGCAACAGAAAAAGAAGGTAGCCGTACAGTTCTGGGAAGCCTGCTAATTTGGGCAGGAGAGAGAAAATTAGGGCAGCTGGCCCTAATTTGTGAAAAACCCAATTTGGCATCTTTTATGTAATTTGGAAATTTGATCTCCTAACATTGTGGTTTAACCTTGTTGGGGTTTGAGGAACTTTTTGAAGAATTTTCAAGTCATCTCATTTACGAGATGAGTTACTAATGCTTTTTGGGGGTTTTGTCCTTTAAAGGTTTCCCCAATGAAAAACTCTTGTGTCCATTGTGTTGATGTGATAAATGTTATTTTACTGCACTTATAATTTGTTTAAAGTTAGTCTGCAAATTTTTAAGTATTCATGCTAATGCTAAAATTCAACATGGTATCAGAGCTTAGCATGTGAAAACACAGTAAAGGGACACTGCTGTTGTTTTCCTAGACCTTGGGATAAGGTTTGCAGACTTAACATTTGACTAAGTTGCAGAGATGGCCGTCAATGTTTTCAAACCGAAAGAGAAGCTCTATGGTTCAGCCAACTACAACTCCTGGAAGGCCAAGTTAACAACCATTCTATAAGAGAATGACTTGGATGACATTGTTTTTACTGTCATTGAAGAGCCAACATCCAATGTTGGCAGGCTTGCTTACAAAAGGAAGCAAGGTAAGGCTAGAAGGATCATCTATGATTCTATCAAAGAGACAGTGATGCCCAACATCACAGCTTTGAAGACTACTAAAGAATGCTTTGATACTTTGGCCAACCTATATGAGAAGAAGGCTCCCAGTCAGAAGAGAGTCTTGAAGAAAAGGCTACGAACTTTGAAGTTGAACAAGGATGAAGGGGTCGGTTCTTTCTACACAAAGATTGCACAAGTAAGAGATCAACT
The DNA here is from genome assembly GCA_001517045.1 of Pseudotsuga menziesii. Taxonomy (NCBI): domain Eukaryota; kingdom Viridiplantae; phylum Streptophyta; class Pinopsida; order Pinales; family Pinaceae; genus Pseudotsuga; species Pseudotsuga menziesii. The sequence continues at coordinate 713,401 of LPNX010932900.1, forward strand.
CATTGCTATTGGTATTACTGTTGATGATGATGACCATGTGCAAACTGTGGTTGATGGTCTCCCGAGCTCTTGAGAAACCTTCATGGCATCTGTCAGTGGACGTGAGAATCAGCCAACCTTTGAAAGGCTTTGGCATGATTGCATAGAAGAAGAGGGAAGGACCTCTGGCAAAGTAACCAAGGAAGGTAACCTTGCACTTACAGCAAAGACAAAGAAGTTCAAGAAGCTTTTCCCTAAGCAAAAGAAGGGAAAGAAACATCAAGGTAAGTTTCCTGACATGTCAAAAGTGGAATGTTATAATTGCCATAAGTTTGGACATTTTGCCAAGGATTACAGGCAAGCCAAGAAGAAACCTAAGCGAAGGTTTCAAGCATCTGCTGCAAAAGCAAAGGCAGAAGAAGAAGAAGAAAACCAAGGTTAACAAAACTAAAGAACCTAGAAGAGAGTACTATCTGATTTCTGCTCTCACTGGTTCTTTCACAGCTTGTGCCACCTCTTGGTTGGTGTTTAGTGGTGCTTTCAAACACATGACAGGTACCCGTGAAGCTCTCACCAGTTACAGAAAGAAGAAGTTCACCACTCAAGTAGAACTTGGAGATGACTCCACTTACAAGATTGAAGGAGTTGGCTCAACTTCACTTCAACTTGACTCAGGTACGGTTCTTCATATTGATGATCTTCTTTATGTTCCCGATTTAAAAAAGAATCTCTTATTTGTTGCTAGCTTTAGAGGACAAGGGCTATAGAGTCCTCTTTATGGACAAGAAAGTCCTTCTATGGGCAAAGAACGAAGATCTAAGCTCAACTATACAGATTGGGGTTCGAGAGGGAGTCCTTTACAAGGCCTCAATAGATTCCACTCATGCTTTGGTACATCACACAATTGATCCATGTGAACTTTGGCATAGAAGGTTTGGACAACTTCACTACACAACTCTCCCAAGATTGCAGAAGATGATTACAGGTATACCAGAAGTTTCTCCAAAACATGAAGGAATCTGCAAAGGATGTGCTCTAGATAAGAACACTAACAAATCTTTTTCAAAAAGCAAGAATAGATCTAAAGGCATCTTGGATTTGATTCATTCTAACATTTGTGGGCCTGTGTCTTCACCCTCCTTGAGTGGGTGTTTATATTATGTTTTGTTCATTGATGATCACTCTCGAAAGTCATGGATTTACTTTCTTAAGGCCAAGAGTGAAACTTTTGACAGGTTCAAAGAGTTCAAAACACTGATTGAAAATCGGACTGGCAAACACATCCTTATCTTGAGATCAGATAACGGAGGTGAGTATGAATCTAATGAGTTTGATGATTTTTGTCAGGAAGGAGGAATCAAGGAAGAGCTGACAGTACCTTACAACCCCCAGCAAAATGGGGTTGCAAAAAGGAAGAATAGAACAATCTGTGAAGCTGCTAAAGCCATAATCACTGATCTTCCCCTATCTTTGTGGGCTGAAACTACAGGTACCGTTGTGTATATTCAGAACAGAAGCCCTCATGCTATCTTGGGGGAGAAGACTCCAAAAGAAGTCTTCACCAAGAAGAAACCTGCAGTTGATCACATGAGGATATTTGGCACTCTAGTGTACGTTCATGTGCCAAAAGAAAAGAGGGCCAAGCTAGAGCCCTCAGGTAAGAAAGATATATTTGTTGGGTACAATGATTGCTCGAAGGCTTATCGAGTCTATATACCGGGACAAAGGCACATTGAGGCCAAAAGAGATGTGATCTTTCATGAGGAAGTTGTGTTTCGTAAAGCACTAGAGCTTTCGACGGAAGATGACATTTCTTCACTTGAGTTTCTAGATTCAGAAATTCAGAGGAAGGAAGAGGAATTTGACGATCAAATTCCAGATATACTTGAGGACACTGAAATTCCACCAGAAGAACTACTTGAAGCTCCTCCTTCCAAAAGGAGACCTGCTTGGTACAGAGAGACGGTGCAAAAAGGCAAGAAGCATAAAGATCCTCCACGGACTTTCAGAGAAAGCATAAGACCAAAGAAGTATTCCGGTCTTATGTGCCATCTTATCAATGCAGAACCCTCATCATACGAAGAAGCAGCAGGTAAACAGGTATGGGTTGATGCCATGATTGAAGACTACAAGTCAATCATGAAGAATGATGTTTGGGAAGTTGTTCCTAGACCAACAGGAAAGTCAGTAGTGACTTCCAGATGGCTTTATAAGATCAAGCATGCTGCAAATGGCAGTGTGGAAAAGTATGAAGCCGAATTCGTAGCTCGTGGTTTCACTTAGAAAGAAGGCATCGACTATAATGAAACATTTGCTTATATTGCCAGGTATACTACCATTAGAACCATCATCTCACTTGCTGCAGTATTCGGATGGAAGTTACATCAGATGGATGTAAAGACAGCCTTCCTCAATGGCAAGATTGAGAAGGAAGTTTATATTGAACAACCTGAAGTTTTTGTGACTCATGGGAAGAAGACCCATGTATGTAAATTGACGAAAGCCTTGTATGGACTGAAACAGGCTCTAAGAGTCTGGTATGCCATAATGGATGGATTTGTCCATAGTTTGGGGTTTTCCAAAAGTACAATTGATTCTAACTTGTACCTTAAGCTTGTTCATAATCATGTATTGATACTTGTTTTATATGTAAATGACTTGTTTCTTACAGGTAATGATCAATTGATAGAACAGTGTAAGAGGGAGCTTACCTCTGAATTCGAGATGAAAGATCTCGGATTGATGCATTACTTCCTTGGCTTAGAGGTCTGGCAAAAGCCAGGCAAGATCTTCCTGACACACGGAAAGTATGCAGTGAATATCTTGCAGAGATTTGGGATGCAAGACTGCAAGTCCATGAGCATACCCATGACTACCAACTTGACAAAGTTGCAAGATTCGGCCACCGGTTCACAGAGTGTGGACTCTACTTTGTACAGACAGCTTATTGGATCCCTGATGTATCTCGTGCATACAAGACCAGACATCTGTTACACAGCAAATGCACCGAGTTAGTTCATGTTCAATCCGGAGCACATACACTTGGTAGCCACCAAACATGTATTCAGATATGTGCAAGGTACTATCACTTATGGGCTCAGGTATACTTCCAACAGTGAAGTAGTGTTATCTAGATATTCAGATTCAGATTGGGCTGCCATTGCAGTTGAATAGAAAAGTACCTTTGGTTATTGCTTCAGTATGGGATCAGCAATGATCTCTTGGTCCAACAGGAAGCAAGGTTCCATAGCTCAGAGTACAGTTGAGGCAGAATATATTGCTGCAAGTGATGCCTGCAAGGAAGCAGTTTGGCTCAGAAAACTGGTATCTGATCTGTTCGGGGGAAAGCTTGACTCGACGATCATCCATTGCGATAATCAGAGTTGCATAATGATTTCGGAGAACCCAGTGTTTCATGATAGATCGAAACACATTGAAATGAGGTATCATTTCATCAAAGACCTAGTGCAGAGAGGTGCTCTAAAGTTGCAGTACATTCGTACAGATGAACAAATCGCAGATATCTTAATCAAGCCTCTGTCAGCATCAAAGTTCGTGTACTTTCGCGACAAGCTTGGTATGGCAAAGAATGCCTCTCTCGTTGAGAGGGAGTGTTGATTTTTCTGAGCAACATCAAGAGCCATTCTCTTAAGAGAATGGGGACACCTGGTTCGGAACCACGGTGTGGACTCAACCTAGTGTTGAATGATCATTCTGTTGAATGATGATATCTAGTCCTTGACTATGATATGGACCTAGCTCTGCCCTAGGGGGACTCAACCCTGTGTTGAGTGACCATTCTATTGAATGGTAGACATCCAGTTCGGTACCACGATGTGGACCAGTCTAGTATTGGTAGACTCTGCTTAGATCTAAGTAGCCATTCTCTTGGAGGATGCAAGCGCTTGGTCTGTTACCAAGTATTTGACCTAGGGTCAAATTATGCAGCCCATGGCTAAGGCACCTGGTCTGTTACCAATAAGGCACTATAAGCCCTAGACTAGGTCTAGGCATGTGTGACACTCTGACCCTTGATTAATGGGCTTTGCGTTCTTCTCCAAGGCTTAGCTACCCTTGGTTAAGATACCCCAGTACCTGATCTTGGTGTCACACAGAGTGTGAGATAAAAGCATTAATAACTCTCTTGGTTTATGATGATGTACTTTGAATGGAAATAAAAGACCACAGGTGATGACCACAGGGGCACTTGAAGAAGGCTAAAAGCAAAAGTCAAAAATACATAAAAGACTTTTGGACCACAGGTAAAAGTGAAAAATACATAAAAGACTTTTGGACCACAGGTAAAAGTTAAAAATACATAAGGACTTTGGTAAAAGTCAAAAATACATAAAGCACCTTTTGGACTACAAAAAGGCTAAAGGTAAAAGTGAAATTTAGAAAAGAATAAAATAATATTATTTTGTTCTTTCTAATTTTGGTCTACTTACAGGTGACTCAAGGATATAAAAGAAGATCAATCCATTTCATTATTACACAAACTTGCTCTCACAGGTACAGCTACTCAAGTTTGAAGAAGAAGATTTTGTGATTGTGCCCTCGCATGGATGAGTCTAGCTAGGGCATCATCATCCATTGGAAACAGACCCTAAGCTAAGGGTTTCCACCATTTTTCTGTCTTAAGGGCTTTATCGAGCCCTCCTCTTTAGTAGCAAGTTTCACCTCCTCACGGGCAACCTCATCTTCAACTCCGAGCAGCTCCTCAAAATTTCGGGCAGCAGAGATCTGGTTTTGGGCAGCCCTCCTTCTCTTCTCGAGCTGTGTCATGTCCCAAATTTTGCATTGGGTCATAATGGCCTAATCACATTTGTCATATTCATCAAAGTTTGTCAAAATGATGCCAAGGAGGAAAATTACTAGTTTCCTAGGTTGGGAGTGGAAGCTTTGGGATTTGGAATAAGGTGGACAATAAATGATGTTTGAACATTAGAATGGCATAAATATTTGATAAAGGAGCTAAATAAATAAATACAAGGGAAAATCAAAGTGGCAATTGATCATGAAGAGACATGGTGGATGTGGGACCCACACAAGCTAGGTTTTCTATGCCGCATGGCATCCTCCTCTTGTCATTTCGAATCCATAAGAAGCCCAAGGGTCTTGGGATGAGTTGGAAGGTCAATATACTTGACATGAATCAATTAATGTCGAATTGGAGTGGAAGAGTAACTCCCATGGAAGAGGAAGAGGCATTTTGGAGCTAGTGAGACACTTGGACTAGATTCCCTTGCTCTATGACAACAATGATGAAAATGCTATGACACCTATGACACAAATCAGATCTGCAGGCTAACATCTGACATATATGACATGTCAGGGCTAAAAACTAATGCCAAGAGGCCGCTCAAGGGAGTTAGGGCAGCTAAGATGCTTCCACATGTGATTTGGTGGAAGTGGGAGACTAGGAATTGTTGTACAAGTGGCATTCTTTGGAATCTCTTCCCAACTAGAGTTGGAATGCATCTCTTGGAAGGAATTCGACCCATAGAGAGCTTGGAAACCTTATAAATGTCAAGAACAAACAATGAAAGCAGCTTTTGATCATTTGAGAAATTTGCATTTGTGAAGAGAGAGAGCTAGTGGATGACTAGTTTCTTGCCTCAGCCAATTTTGAGGGTGAAAGATTCTCATCTAAATTCGTGTGTGGAAAGGCCACTCAAGTCTTTCATGGAGCTTTAATGAAGTCATAAGTTACAAGTGCAAGCTACAGGACAGCTCGTGGACACTTCAAGATCAGCTTGTTCTTCCATCTATTCCAATTTTTCTCATCATATTCTTGCTCTAGGGATTGAGACACACTTGGTGAGCTATTGATCTCTTTGGGGAAGCTTCTAATGCCCCATTATTTTATGTTCTAATGTAAATGCCCTGTATTTCAAGTTCAAAAGAGTCTCAGGTCGAAATAACAAAAGATTTCATGTAAAAATGTTAAACAATGAAGAAATAGTGCCATTTCCCTACTATCTTGTAGTGAACCATTGTAATGCTGATGATTTCAAATTGGGAGAGCTTTTCGTTGTCAATTTATAATTGTAATAAGCTCAATATACTCTGTTCTTCATCTTCAGAAAGTCTTAGGTCGAAATACCAAATGGTTGTATGAAAAGTGATCATTAATGAATAAACAATGACCGTTTCCCCACTATATTGGTGTATGCCATGGTACTGCTGATTATTTCGAATGGAAGAATGTCTCTCTGATATATTTATGATGAATGGACTGTCATTTATGAGTATTACAAATTTCTTGTTCAGCACTTAAGCATTTGAGGTCATTTTGTTGAGTTTCATAGCATTTGGAGAAAATTGCCTATCATTTCCCCCAAGGGTGAAACTAGTCTTTTTGCATCTAATTTAAGGGAGTTATAGCAAACATGAAAAGTTGAATGGTGATGTCCTTTATATGTCCCCTGCTTCCATTCAGAAATTTGAGTTGGATTGAGCGCATTTGGAAAGTCATTTTCACCATCTACCCCTAGGGAATTTGAACCACAAGTTGCTCGTAAAACCCCATACATTGACCAGATTGCCAAAGTGAGTTGCAAAAGTCATTTGATGGTTGAAAGACACCTATAAACACCATTTTTATGTATTAACATCATTCATACACCTTCTGGTACAGTTTGAGAGCATTTGGAGCTATTTGGAGCCATCTACCATTGGGGGTTTGAGCCTCAAAATTACTAGTAAATTCCCTGAGTCTCTTGGATACCTATTCGACCCCAAAACCACATCTAATGCTACATAAATACTTTGCTTAATGTCTTATAATAGAGCCAAGTCTCATATCAACCATTAGTGGAGGTTGTACAGTGTTTGGAAGAGATTTGTTCTAAGACCAAGGGGGGATTTCCACCTCCCAAATTGACTAGTCTTGCCCCGAAACTTCTTCCCTTGCAAATTGCAGACCATGGTTGGGTATTTCAGTTGATTATATGTCTGATAGATGTGGTAATGCGTCCATCACCCCTCATGACCTTCCTCACCAAGTTTGAAAGTAATTGAAGGAGTTTGGAATCAATTGTATCCATATACCTAGAGTTGAAATTTGGTGAAATTGAGCACATTGGGAAATTTATTCAAAAGGGACATTACAGGCTGCCCTCGTTTTCTTCTCGGGCAGCTCCCTTAGGGCTCGGCCCTCCTTCTTTGGCCCTCGGGCACCTCCCTTAGGGCTCGGCCCTCCTTCTTTGGCCCTCGGGCTGCTACCCGTGAGGGTTTGGGCAGCTAGCCAACCCTCGAGCTGCATACCCGTGAAGGTTTGGCTGCCTGCCAACCCTCGGGCAGCCTCTGGGGCAACCCATGAGGGTTGCGGGCTGCCAGCAATCTGCTGCAGCAGCTACTAACAAACCCTAGGGCCTCAAGCTGTCAGCTGACAGACCCGGAAGGCCACGGGCAGCCTTAGATCTGCCCAACAGCAGATCCGGGCAGCATACAAGGTGTCGAGCAACAAAAGACAGGTAGTCGTGCAAGTACAGAAGGCCACAGGACAACTGGGCAGGTTCAGACAGTCCAGGGAAGCAAAAAAACAGGGCATCCGTACAGTTCTGTGCAGCCTGCTAATTTGGGCAGGAGAGCGAAAATTAGGGCAGCTGGCCCTAATTTGTGAAAAAGCCAATTTGGCATATTTTATGTAATTTGGAAATTTGATCTCCTAACATTGTAGTTTAACCCTGTGGGAGTTTGAGGAACTTTTTGAAGAATTTTCAAGTCATCTCATTTACAAGATGAGTTACTAATGTTTTTTGGGGGTTTTGTCCTTTAAAGGTTTCCCCAGCGAAAAACTCTTATGTCCATTGTGTTGATGTGATGAATGTTATTTTACTGCACTTATCATTTGTTTAGAGTTAGTGTGCAAATTTTTAAGTATTCATGCTAATGCTAAAATTCAACACGTCCTACTGTATCATCGTGACTTTTTGGGTCATGAAGGGCCTAATGTCCCACATTTTGACGGCATGAGAGAATAAAGTTGATGGGGATGTGGAGCCTGTGAAGGCCTGGAAGGAGCACAATTATGATAGTCAACTGATGCATTGAAAAATTGATAGAACCGCTGGAAAATTGGGGCTGCAGTTCTACCCCCTTCCTTAGAAGTTAGGATTGTTCGGATGCGGGTTCATTTGGCACAAAGCAGAAGGTTTCGGGCTCTCTGCAAGCGGCAACAGGCCGTCGCAGCGGAATGGAGTCGAAAGGCTGCCTTGCTGATTGTCACGATTGTCACTGTTCGCCTGGTTTGCTTGCTGGGGATGATGCAGCCAAGGATCGTTGAATATGTGGTGTAAAAGCTTCACTTGATGTTCTGTGTCTTTTGGTTAATGGCCTGTTGTTATGGAAGTTCATTTTTGTATATGTATAAGGTCTATGTGCAAGAGGCTCAATCACAGGCATATAATACATTTATGTAATAGGGGAAGTATAGTTCTGGTAGGCAATTATGTAATAGGGGAAGTATAGTTCTGGTAGGCAATTATGTAATGGGGAAAGGAATGCTAAGGGTTTTTTGGTTGGGCAAGTTTGGTTCTGTTTTAAGGGAGGCAAGGGAGGCTTATGAGTTGAACATCTGGCTGCTGGGTTCCTTCTGAGAACCAGCAAGGTCACCAGTTTTGATGTGCTGTGTAATCTTTTATTGAAGTAATATAATGTTTTTATTTACAAAAACAAAAAACAAAAGGGTGGCAGAACAATGCTTCTAAGGAACCAAATCTAGAAAGAACTCTTAGTTTCCAAATTAGCAATTCCTCTGCACCAAGAAAGTTGAGCACATAAACAGAGAAGGCAGCGTTGGCCATGTGGTAGCCATGATGAGCCCCAGCAACCTGCCCAGCAATAATAAGTTTCCAACTTCCCATGTATTTCACTTTCCATCTCGGGAGCAAGCAGCTACAGCAAGATGCCGAAGCAAGTTGAAAACCCCCCACTTCCAGACAAGCCTCCCAAAAATGCTGTCTGGCCCAAGGATGATAAGCCATTGCCCTTAGCGGCCAATGTTGAGAAATTTGGCTTGGCAAGGCCAGAGTGTAAGAATTCCACTCAGGCTCAGTAAAAACTCAGCAGCAGAGATCGTAATGAAAATTTTCTTTTTTAAGATATTTATATTTGATGCCAGTGATCTAAACATGAGTTGGACTTCCAGGCAACCACTAACCCGCAAGTTACTGGCAGTTCATTTTCTAATCCATGAGTAGTCGTGGGTCTTGCTTCTCTCTGGCAAGTTTGACTTGCCAGCAGAGAGTCAGACTCAGACTAAATTAACTTGGCTCGAAAATAGGGCCAAGTTGAGTTTGACTTGGGAGTACTTGGAAGACTCAGCAATTTTTTCTACTATGTCGGAAGCTATGGTAGCACCCAATGCCTGAGCTGGTGGGTTGTTTCATGTTTGTATTTATTGCAGTGTTTAATGCATGATAGGGACTATTAACTGCAGTGGTTTGCCCTTTTGGACCTTAACTTTGGACATTATGGAATTCAGAATGCTTCCAGAAGAATCCTCCAAGACCCATTATACCAGAACCTATGGCCATCACCCCAAGTTGGGACACTATTTGCAGTTTTTATCTGGAGAGGGCATGAGGACACCCCAGCCCAACTTAACAGCCATGATGGTTCAATCACCTTCAGCCACCGTTGCGGGGGTGAGCAGGCCACCTTTTGTGAAATTTGAATCCTGGTTAGGGCCAAGTAAATCTCCACTTTCACCAATCCGGTTAAGAAGCTAACTTTGGACATTGTGAATATGATTGATTAATAATCTTCTAACAATTTTGATTGATGTGGGAAGTAATTAAGGATCTCATCTAAGGGGGTTTATTAACTCACCCTGATTTTTGCCCCTTTGTGGCAGCCTATCTGCCACGATTTTTTTTAGTGTGCTTTGTACATAATGTTCTATTAATAGAAAAATAAAGAGTGTTTCAGAGAAAATGTTCCCGGAATAATTATAAAATACAACCAACTGCACAGACCCAAAAAATAAATGATTAAGGCAAAAACTTGTTCATGACCCAAAAATGCTGAGTCTGAGGCAGCACACCTACTCTTATGAAACCAAGTACAAAATAATGGTTGCCCCTTAAGAAGGAAACGTAATAAAAGCCAAGCTTGCTGTGTCAATTAGGCCCGGATTCTTGGTACCTGGGTATAATTCACATTTTGACATAGAGAGTGTATTCATCAGTATAATAGCTCAAAAAGTCCTCCTTAACCCAAAAAACTATTATCTAGGACAGCGCACTTGCTCCTAGGAAACCAGAAAATAGCCATTGCACCTTAAGAAGGAAACATAATAAAAGCCAAGCTTGTTGCTGCAACCAAGCCCGGCTTATCAATACCTGGGCTTAATGCACCTTCTGGCATAAAGAGTTTATTCAGATCGGTATATTCACACACAAGGTCGTGCTTGATCCAACAAACTGTAATCTAGGACAGCGCATCTGTTCCTTGGAAACCAGACACAAAATAAATATTGTCCCTTTAAAAGGAAACATAAGAAGAAACAAGCTTGTTGTGTCAATCAGGCCCGGATTCTCAATACTTCAGTACAATTCACCTTTTGTCATAGAGGGGTATTCGTATTAGTAAGGTGATCCCTGGGCATTGTGCCAACACCAAATATAAATTTTAGCGCGAACAACCAAGGTCTAAACAACCAAAACAAAAAAACTAGAGTACTTTTGTAAATATAAAGTGGTACCAATGTGGTATTGGTTCAATGTTGAGGGAGATGGCTTGTCAGGGTATCAATCTAGAGAAGTTGAAGTTCCTCCCACCACGGGTTAGTGTCCTGGGTGACTTTGGCGGTGCAGTTTATCCCTGCGTAGCATCTCATCTGAATGTAAGTTTGACCTTTTTGAGACAGTTAACTCTTGGTGTACACCTGAGTCTGCAAAAGTGGGCAAATTGGTGTGCCGACGAAATGTCACTTACCAGAAAGAAGGCAAAACTGAGTCCACTGTGAGTACAACTTGATTAGAGCTCTGAACTCGCAATCCTTAACCAAAAGACCAAACTGAGTTCGCTATGCAAGGTCCCCACCATCATTAGTTTTCCATTCCAGTAATTTGTTAATATACTTACAACACCGAGGAGAGTGGAACTCGAAACCTGTTATACAATCGATCATCCAAAAAATTAAAATTCTGGCTCAGTGACAAGAATATTTAAAATTGGATATCCCAAGAGATTCACTGGATTCAGAGATCGAACTCGCAATCCTTAACCAAAATTACATGTCGGGTCCTCTCCGAGATCCTCGTTATCCATAGTTTGTCCTTCCAATAGCGTGCTAATAGAGTTGCTACAGCGTATAAACCCCAAGGTGGGGCTGGAACTCGAAACCTCTTACACCATCAACCATGCCCCAAACTAAAATTCTTGCACCGTCACAAGAGAATTCTGATATGGGTATCCCAAGGTTATCCTGAAGGGTGAAGACCAGTCGGTTCCATGTTGGAATATTATTGGATAAATTAAGGCTTTTAGTTGACAGCTATTAGCTATTGTATTTTATGTGAAATCGATTAAGTGTTCCAATTAAAAGAAACATAATTGAAGTTACAAACCTGAGAACCGCCCATCTGGCGAGCAAAGGGCCTTGGGTGCAATTGCCCAGTCTGCCGCTGCCATATCTCCTCAACACCGCACTGGTACAGCCGGGACCCCTTCTTTATTTTCCTACCTTCCATAGAACTCATCAACGTCAAATTCAAGTCCAATTTCAGCTTCTCTGATAATTATTGCCAACACTACCAATAGTCGTCGTCGTCACCATCGTCTCTCAGCGATGGAGATGTATGGAGATGTAGGTGGCAAAGAGAAGCCCATCATATAATCTTCGGTGGGTGCAAAGAAACAGTAGAGACAGAAGTTGCAGCAAACCAAACCTGCGGATTGATTATGATAGTACACCAAATACTGCCATGACAATATACCCGGAAGAACCTGCCAGAGGATGACAAACAAGTGCAGATGAAGCACTTCAAGTAGTTGGGGTCAGGAAACACTTTAAATAGTTGGGGCAGAAATTAAAAATTAAATAAATATTCTTGATCGACATAGGAAGTTGATAGCTGAATTTTATAAAAAGATAATTATTCTTTATTGATACTTAAATCTTATTAAAATTTATAATATTGTTCTAAAAATTTGGTTTTCCAAAAATATATATTTATTGTTTCAAATCTCATATATATTTATACTAGGTAGAGTATGTGTAATAATTTGATCATTGTATAATATTTTTTCAGAAGAAAAAGGCAAGCTTAACCTTGTTATTCATAGAGAATCAAAGAACATCAAATATACATTTCGTCACTAGGGCACTGTCATAACATGTTATGGCATGAAACCCGCCATACACACAGCCAAATATACAGCCTTACAAATTGAAGAAGAGAATGCATAAAGTCAAAGTGCTAGCCACCCATCCAAAAAACAGAAAATCTCCCAAAATGATCTGACATAATGAACCAAGACATATGCTAATCGCCCCTGTACATCAGACATACATATCAAGAAGACAGAAATAGCGCAAAGAACAAATATCAAGGAAGCTCACTCCTAATGACAAAAATCCCACAAGGGAAGAGGTGCAAAAAGTGAAATACTAGGAGCCTTGCTCCAACACAGATCTCTAATAGAGCTTAAATACATCATTCATGACTGAAATGCCATCAAAAAATTCAATGAAAGAACCACCCCCAGGAGCCAAATCTAGGGCCTCTTTTGATAAGCAATGTGTGCATTGATTGTGTTCTCGATATGCATGCCTGATGGACAAGCTGGAAAAGTTTGACACCAAGCGTCTGATGTCCATACACCATGACTCAAACAAGGTGAATCCAGTGAAGCTTGATAGTTTGCCCAGTTAATGATGACTGTCGAATCACCATAAATATTCAACTTAGGGATCCCCATCTCTTTTGTAACTGTCAATAACGCCCACAGAGGTAGATTCATCATTGTATCATTGTATCATTTTATGAAAGAGGTAGAGTATGTGTAATAATCTAATCATTGTAGGCATTGTATGAAGGGATTGTAAACTTTCATTTTACGAAGGAGGTAGAGTATGTGTAATAATCTAATCATTGTAGTATTGTATGAAGGGATTGTAAATTTTAGTATTTGAATTCTTACATGGAGAAGTTGTCTTATAAACCAGAGAGTTTTATATTGATTTGGTGTTGGCGTAATTAAAATTTGAAAGAAAAGTAAGAGGGTTAAAACTTATGTCCATGTTGGTTGAGAAGAGAAGATATGGAGCCCTCTCGAGAACCCCTGCTCATAAAATGGACAAGAACAAAGCAGGGCCCACTAACAACTCAACTATGGACAACTTTGCCTCCCATGGGCATGAGGCGGGCATGCTGCGAGACCTCATCATGCATGCTCGAGATGGATACATGGAGGGACCTCACCGTGGGGAGCACATGGTTATTAGCAGCACCGTTAATTATTAGTTGTAAAGGTACAAGAACATTTGAGCAAACGTTGTGCGAAGGATGTTTTTGTACACTCGCATGAAGGAGGACATCGATCGAGTCAGGGGGGATTGAATAATTATGGCCACGACGGTAAGCACGATAGGGGACTTCTCGATAAAATATTACTATCATTCTCAAGGTGACGGTTATTCAAGACTTCCCGCATCTAAACGAGGAGATTATCATCAGCGATAATAGACATCAAAACATCAACACCAACCTTTGGTTCATTGTGACTTGCAAAGGCAGAAAGTGATATAGCCTAGAGCCACAAAAACTTACCAAAGAGCAGGTACAGTCAACGACAATGGCCATCCATTAGAGGGTCCATCCTTCATGTTTGTAAGTTGGAATTTGAACACTCGAAACAGAGGATTTGGAATAAAGCGAAAATCATTTTGGAGGTGGGCGAGATGCAATCCATCACGAACTTATCTCTAGACCTAGGAGAATCACGTGCGAGACAAACCTTATATGAGCGCTCCTTGGTGACATTTTGGACTGAAAAAAAAGGTTGTGTTGGGACTCGTCCTCGTGGACCACTTCATGGAGATTGATTGAATGGAAGGTGAGCTTCGGATTCTAGAGGAGTTGAAGACTTACTCAAAATTGTTGAACACCAATTTGAACTCCCTTGTCCGTCGTATAGGCGCAGATTTCATCCCTCACACTCTATCTTTTTCCACCACCTATTGCAAGGTTGCAAAAGAGGAGTTTAAACAAAATCAAAACATGTAAGCTTTGTAGTAGAATCTTGAGGTCTTTCAGTCAAGAGCAATTTACAATGTAATGGATGACTGGATTCAAAATCCAGACAATACTCAAAAAAGGATCATGTTATATGAAAGGTTGATGGTCTTGCACTAGGTCATTAAAACTCTTTAGAAAAGGGTTTGGAGCAAAATGGAAAGATATAGCATCTCAAGTAGAAGATGGCTTCTCTCAGCAACCAGAGGGATGTCAACAAAATAATGGTGGGAAAAATGTGCATCATTGCAAAGCATCTACAGTTGTAGGCAAAGAACAGGGACTCTTCAATCAGAAGTTCCCTCGACAAGCCTATAGTCATTGATGATAAAGAGGAACACCATGTCAAGTAGATGGTTTCTTTCTCTCAAGTTGTTTCAGTGTTTTTGTTTTTCAATTATGAATAGTTATATAGTTAATTCTCATGATAGTATAGTAGGCAATCATAAATGTAGTAATGAGGCTTTAGAGGTTTGGCATAATTTGTACTTTGTCTTCAGTACTAAGACAATCTCAAACATTGGGAGATCGCAAACCCTTTTCTATAGCCTGATCTCTCCCAGAGGCAGGTTGTGGAGTATGTTTTGATAATTTTGATGTAACTTTCAGTATTCAATTAATAGAAGGATTTCATACTCCTACTTGCAAAAAAAGAGAGGGTTAAAACTTAAATTGCAATCGAGGTAATACTTGGTTCATGTATAGAATTAAGGCTAGTTGTTAATAAAAAACACGTGACCACAAGGGATATTCGCTTTCTTATGAATACTACCTAGGCTTAAACAATCTTTTTGTTCTTAGAGTAAGACCTTAAACTACTTTTGATTGGATAAATGCTTATCTTCCTCGAATGTAAGAAAACATGTTGATGGCGTAAAATCAAGAAGCATCTAGTAGTTGGAAACTCCCCCCCTTAATAAACCACCAACAGGTTTTTCAAGTGGCGTGATTTTTTTGAATAACCATGATGAGTAAGCTTACATTCACAGATAGCGATAAGAGATGCATGTCCTCATTGTTAGTTTGCAATTGAGTTATAATAGGTTTTGTTGCCTTTGGTTACGAAAAAAAAAACATGTATATTTTTCTTGATATAGGGTTGAGGTGTAACAAGGTGTTTGTGCTTTACACATGGCAATGTTCATTGAGCTGATATTTAAAGCATGGGTTAAGGTAGTAAAAGGAAACACAATGAAGAAATGATACCACTTTTTTCTTCATAAAACATGGCAATGTTCATTGAGTTGATCTTGAAAGCACGGGTTAAGGTTGTAAAAAGAAACACAATGAAGAATTGATACCACTTTTTTCTTCATAAAACATGAGGTAAAAGTACTTATAGTTCGTTGATTACAACTTGTTTCATTTCGACTTAAATATCATTAAGGAGAGTCTAATAAGAGCTACAATGTGTTAAGTAAGTAGAATGAAATACATGGTTGGTAGAAGTATCAGTACATTTCAACAGTTATCTTTTCCAGGTGGACAGACCTCTTATGGTTCTTATCGGTATCGTCCTTCAAACTTGGGATTAACTACCCCTTGGGGTATGGACTTGGAGGATTTCATCTCAGGCTTAAATTGTGTGGTATCAAACTGCACTTCATGGAGGATACATTGATGTGGTCTTGGCATAAATCGGAAGGAGCCCCAACAAGGAAGTTGTCATATAATTTACTGGCACAATCCCATGGTGTGGGAAGCCATGCTTGGTGAAGGTTTCTTATTTGGCAGTGGCAGGTCCGAATGAAATTGAAATGTTTCTCCTAGTTATACCTAATGAACAAAATACTTACCTGGGAGAATCCTCAGAAATGAAGTTGTGAGGGATTTGGTTTTTGTTGTTTATGCAATGTGGCATTTGAAAATGTTGATCACATCTTTGCATGATGCACATTCAATGAATTAGTTTGGAAAACAACTTGTAACTACTTACATATATTGATTTTACCTAGGGACCAGGTCCCATAGATCATTGTTTATAGGAATGGCACCGTGTTGTTAAAAATTATGAGCATCTTCCGATTTTCATTTGGTGGCAGATTTGGCTTATGAGGAATCCACTAACCTTTCAAGATAACCTCTTGATTATCAACTTTGTGTTACAAAAGTTGTGGTTTTATTCAAGGAGTACAACCATGATACTCTTATCAGAAAATCGCATACATTGACTAGACCTTCTATGAAAAACAAGTATGCAACTGGTTCTTTTATGGGACGACTCAGAAGGGCCTTGGAGGATGTGGTGTGTGTCTAAAGATTAATAATGAACACCATTTTCACTGGTGGTTGGGTTGTGGTCTTTCAACTAACACAAAAGCCGACTTACCTGCATTTTGGTGTTTACCTTAATTTGCTTAAACTATTGGCATACCAAAATTTCAGATTGTTGGGGACTCCATGGTGATTATCAATTGGCACTTGGGAAAATCTAAATTGAATGCTTTGGATCTATCTCACTAGATCAACAAAACCTCAAAAGTAGCCTCTCGCTTTTCATCCCTTAAGGTACAACATATTCATCGAGAATTGAATATGCAAGCTGATCAATTATAATAATAATAAAAAGGACTGGAAATTAAAGAAGGATTATCACATTATCAGGATTTCATTGAGGGGGTATGTGTCCATCAGGAGACATAATACTTTTACTATATTTTTGGTGTATTGGATGCTATCAACTTTACACGTAATGGGCTTACTTTTTCTACACATTGGCATTTGTATGTTGTTTGCACTGTCTCAGAGATGGTATTTTTCTTTGAGTTTTTAGTAGAGTTACATACATAGTTATGTAATGATGGGTAAGATATGGAACTGAACCATCAAATATATATTATATATACAAGCTCACTCATCTTTACCTTAAACATGTCGCTGCATCACAATATATATGTTTTATGTTTTATACATTTCTTTTCTTTGATTCAATAGAATAGCTTGAGATAAGAAAGATCTTTTCAAGTGAAAAGAAAAAAGTAGATTAAAGTATCTCCAAGCTTCTTTTCTCTAATTTTCCTCATATAATTGTATTTGTATTTAATGTCTACAATATATAATATATGCTTGTAATATATCTACTACGTGGGATCTATCTCACCATTTTGTAATAAAACTCAGTAAAATGCACACATAAGTTTGATTTATGCTTCACTACCATAACATATACAAAGATCATGATCTATGAATGTATATATATCACCTCCTTTTGAAAAAATGAAGTTATAAATTTTCATGAAAAAAAACCACTTAAACTATTTTTCATTGCAAAATTGTTAATGACGGTGAAGAGTTCATAGGATTTTTTTAATAATATGAATTTTATGCTACCAAAATGCTTATATATATATATATATATATATATATATATATATATATATATANGCCACAATTTATGGCGTGCACTTTCCTTAGTGGGAGATGCTTAGTAGATCCCCCTCGCAAGTGCAATGGAGGTGATCTTTCTGATCATCAATTAACCCCATCTAGGTCATAGGTTAAGGTTGTTAAGTTTAAGATCCAAATCTATGTTAACAGTCATAATTTATATATTCTATTAATTTGTTATTTTTGCACAATTCAAAACAATAGAAATGAAATTTGGTATTTTTAACTTTTTTCGATAAGAGTCATTTTAGATTAATGGAATTGCATATATAGATGTTAACATTGTAGAATATGTTGCAATACAAGTATTTGAGGGTGTTGAATCCATTCATGCATTAAAAACAACATTTTCATCAATCCAAAATTGCAATTTTAGTAAAAGATTGTATAACCTATCTTTTATGATGGAAAACCAGAAAAGTTTAAATTCGTAGAAAGTTTAGCCTTTTGTCAATCCAAAGTAGATAAGAGATCAACATACTTTAAAGAGAAGTTTGACCTAATATATTAAGAGATCGACATGCATTAAAGATAATCTTGATGATAAATTCATTAAATGTGGATATATATTAAGGCTTGTCATGTATGTCAAGATTGTGAAGTTTAAGATTTGAGTCTTTGTATTTGATGTGTCAATATAAAATAGTTGAGGGATCAGCATGCAATAAAGAGAAGTCTAATCATAATTTTGTTTAAGTACAAGTGTGTAGAATTGTCAAATGTCTAAATGGTCCTTACACTCCAAAGGAAGGATATAAGGCTTTAATTGAGCAGGGTGCCCTAGAACCATCGAAATGGTGGTGGAAGGAAATTTTGGAATTTTAATTGTCCTTCTAAAGCTTGAATCTTCATGTGTGTACTACTTAATAACAAAGTCCCAACTTGAGACATTCTTCATGAGTAGAATTTCGTAGGTCCATGAAGGTGCAATCTTTGTCAAAATAAAGAGGAGAATAAAGAGGAGACAAGTTTAGGAAGTTGAATATGGACAATCTTCTCTGTGGTGATTCAATGTGATTAATCAAATGGATAAAGAGGGGATATATGATGCAGAACTTCCATTTACAACCTCTATTGGATGAGACAATTAACCTGACAAATTATTTCAATAACTTATTTTCCAATCACATTTTTCAAGAGCAAAACTTGGAAGTAGATGCTTTGTCTAAGGAAGCTCTCCACCTTCCTAGGGGAAATTGGTTTATTTTGGAGTTAAACGATGGTACGAGCTCTGAATTTCAATATGTTTTTTCCTATCGTTATTAATCTCACTCATGGCTACTTTTTGGCATAATCTTGGATATTGCCATTCTTCTTTTTCTTTGCATGGTATATTAGAGTCATGTTCATACCTTTGGGGTAATCATATATACATACAATATACATGGTGGTTAGATGGTTGTATCCTAAATCTAAGTCTTTTTGGGGTCATGACAAGAAACTAGATATGATGTGTGACACTTTGTCGTCTCTTATTTTGGGCATCTCAAGGCAATTTTGTTTACTTTAATACTTTTGAAGCATCTATCTGATGTAATTATAATATGGAAGGAATAGAATAAAGTTTTTCCACAATAATATTAATAATAATAATAATGAAAAAAAGTCGGCATCATATCACAAGTGTGGAATAGTGCAGTTGTATATTGCAATGATTAATCTCCCCCCTCGCATATTAGAGTGGCAATAGTATGGTGTTAAAATTGTTATCTCATGATGCAATGTTATGGCCTAATCATGCTTGAAGAAAATTTAATCGTGTTACTACCTTATTGCACCACCTAAAACATTGACTTTATTGCACACACTACAAAATAGGTGCACTAGATTAGTTAGAGAACTTAACAAAATGATGTGCATGGAATCAAAATGATGTGCATGGAATGCCAATGATGATGTCAAATTACCTTCCATGAATCTACCTCATCCCCTAAATAATTGTAAACTATTGTAACATTAAGAATACAAAGATGGGGAAAAATGCTTCATATTTTTATTATTTGTTAATATTATGAGATTGTAACAAGGTTTAACAGTAGCTAGAATGCTTAAGGATTTGTATGGTTGCATAAAGAGTGGTGAGGTGCTTACAACCTAATATAGGGGATATGTTGTAACGCATAACATTGTGTAACATTATGTAACATGCCATTCCCATAAAAGATGCAAATGGTGCCAGCTTTAACGTAAAAATTAAATTATATTGGTTTGATATTAAACCTAGATATATCAAGAATCGAGAGGGATCAAATTTCTTGAGTTGTAAATTCTTCTTAATGTGTAAAAAAGTTAAGATAAAAAAGAATTTACACCTGAAGAAAAATTGGATTCCTCTTTGTACTTGATAGACCTAGGTTTAAGATGGATTTATGTTGGTTCACATTCTTGTTGTACAATTTACTACGTTAATACAAATTCAGAGATGATTGTTTCTCAATCAATTGCATTAATGTTTTGCCCAGTATGATTAATGTATCAATCAAACTTAGCCTCGAGGGTTAGCTCAGACAGTCATGAGCCAGACATGGGATCACCCCCCCCAAAGTTAAGGAGCTCACAAGTTTACCACTCTTGATCTC
This sequence comes from Pseudotsuga menziesii, assembly GCA_001517045.1. Lineage (NCBI taxonomy): Eukaryota > Viridiplantae > Streptophyta > Pinopsida > Pinales > Pinaceae > Pseudotsuga > Pseudotsuga menziesii. The sequence continues at coordinate 733,595 of LPNX010932900.1, forward strand.
CTGGAGGTTAGGCCCCGCAATTATGGTCGATGGTTTACCATCCATGAATCATCGAGAAGTGCCTTTTTTTTGTTGGGGGGGTGGGGTCATGAGGTTGCTCCTTGAAAATTTTGTTTTATCAATCAAACCATAATCATCATTTTTTGTACAATGAATTTAAGCTCCTACATTTTGTGAACATGGTTGGGCTAATTCTACTGGTGCACTCTATGTTTGGATCAAGCATGTATTAAAGCATCTTTTTGCACATAGTTATAGGAGTGTGTGCCTAGTTTATGGTAAATACTTGATATTACATAAACGAGGTTAAGGGTGAGACACATAGCTAAATTAAAAATCTCGAGTAATGAATTGTAAATCTCAATTGCAAAATGAAAAAACTTAGATGAGCAAATGGATGGTATCATTAAATGTTATAAACTTTGACCATAATTTCACAACGTTGGACGCGTCTCACAAAACTCACATGACTTACTCAAATCCAAAATCAAGCAATGCCCCTCCACTGCTACTATCGATTTCGGGATCCTTTCTCAATCGAAGACCAAGGTGGAAATGTTGCGTTATGACAAACAAACGGATTCCTTCAACTCAATGATTAGTTGAAACAATGCAAATAATGTTAGTGTCTTATTATAAGGTGTGCCATTATACAAATCAATGCAAGATCATGTTCACAAAGATGGGAATGTGTAAAGAATATTTGCAATTATGGGAGAACTTAAGTGAGAACAAATCGAGACTTGGTGCCACCGAAGACATTATGTGAGTGAGTTCAAAATTGTTGTCAATGAGAAGTTTTATCAAATTGATTATTAGAAGGAGAAAGAATAATAATTCCAATACATGTGCACAAATTTCAATTAATCAATAGATGCTTGTATCAAAGAATTTAACCATTGATTAGGTGTAGTTTGAGTGCTTGAGAGGAGAAAGGTTATCCTCCCCACTTGGGTTCAATTCTCACTTGTTACATGTGTGATCTCTGTGAGCAAGTTGTTGATTAAAGCCCTTTGTGAGCCAGTTGTTGATTAGAGTTGGCAAGGTACCAACAATCCCATTCTCACATACCAGCTTGATAGTGGGACGTATTGTATTACAAGGAAAAATCCAATAATATAAATATTATATTTTCTCGCTTAGAGTGACAGAAGAAGAGGTGAAGATAGTCACCAAGTTCAATAACAATTTGATTGTGCCAATATGAAAGGAGATTAAGATGTTTAAAAAACCACACACTCAATATGTTTGTCGCAAGATAGAGTGAACATAGAGGAAAATAGTCAATGGAAGTCATACAACATTATGAGCACTAATTCTATTTTAGAAAAGAAGATCGTTGTTTATGATGGCACTAAAAGAGTGATTTACTGGGACCATGCAATATAAGATTGATACCAAGACATCGAAAGAAGGACAAAGCATTGTGCCAAAGAAGAAATTATATTTTTATAATTATTGTAAATGTAGAATCTATTTAATGGAAGATTAATGGATACTACCTCATGCACATATTTTTCATGTTACATTCGATAAACATGGTTTAGTAAGGCCACCCATAATGGGCATCATCCCTAGCCAAGGTACATAGCTACATAAATCTTTGATTAAGATTTGAACTCTTAACAGGCGGACCAAAGCCCCCCTAAACACTAATGAACCAAAGCATGAGATATTGCTTAACACATATACATAGTAGGGTGAAAATAATCATCAATAACTCAAGGAATTTCTTGAAGGTATCCATCCATCTTAGTCACATGGAGCATGATAAGATAACATAACATAACACAATTATATTAATGTCAACAAGTGACCACTAAAGTAGGTCAAAGGGTCTTTTGGGTACAACATTTACAGTACAAAGTGGGAGCACAAAAGCGACCCCTATAAAAATAGAATGCATGATGCAAAAGCAAGAGAGTGGATCTAATTTGAACCATGTGGGATCACTCTGTAGGCTCGAGGATGAGGAGCCACTTTAGGTGAAAAAAGATGGATGAATGGTGTACCAAACTAACAAATCCTGGATATAGGAAAGACAATCAAACACCAATGGAGTGTATGTCTCGCAATATGATGGATCCATCTCTCCTAACATATTAGGCTGAGTGGAGGAATCTCAAGATAAAGGACTATGTAGAGGAAGAGCCACAGAGGGAACTATATGACATATTGTGATGTTGTCTGGAGGAGGAGGCATGCTGTTGAAGTCTGGACAATATATGTTGCCTGCTGATGTGAGATATGGACTTGCGATGTTGTTGAGGTCTTTGTGAAGTGTGGAAAACCCTTCGAAGCCTCACTAATCAAATGGGATCCAATCACTATCCATTTGTCTCTTGGTACACTGGGTAGAAGGGAGCATCGTAAAAAAGGAAGTGATGAGCTGAGTGGAGGAGGGTATCTAGGGTGGTTGGATGGAGTGAGAACAAATTTGGACGACTTCTTGCATGTAAAGGAGGAAACATCTATGATCTAGAAATCTAAATAAACTAGAGAGGGTTTGGGTCTCCCTGAATAGGAAATAGAACTGCCCTCAGATCTCATAGTAGATGGGGCAATGGAAGATAAAGTGCTCCTCATCCTAAACCTCTTGAAGGTGGCAGAGTTGGCATATCTTGACTGGTCGATCTGGTGGTCGGTCTCAACTCCAAGCATATGTGAGACAAATATAAAATGTCCCACAGGGATGCGGAGAGGAAGCATCAAATGGCGGAGGGTGTACTGTGGTTGAACAATGAGTCTATCTCTCATCTCTAGAAAAGTACTTTGCATATAAGTCCATCTTTTGGTGTAACCCACCCTAAGGGTGGGCATGAGTAGTTTGGATAAACTATTTGTAAATGTCATCCTTGATGATCTAGTTTAACTCATGTGCGATGGGGAGCATTCGAGGAATATCTAAATGAAGGGAGTTGATCTATCTAAATGCCTATGGACCCTAAAAGTGTCGAGACCCTTACAAACCAACAGTAGGTATGACCCATATGAATAGAAGAAGTAATAGACTCTGAGGAGCAATGGGCCAAGTATGGATATCTGCCATGACCTTTCACTGAGTTGGAAAAGCTCTGGATCCAATGTAAAAAGAGATCATGTTGAATAATGTCTCTAGTTGGAAGGGTTGAGTGCCAAACTCTACTAGGATAGCATGAAGAGGTACTACTTGTTTACATCGGATGATGTGTCGAAGGAGAAGGGTCCGGACCCTTTCAATTAAGACCTAGTCGAACTCCAACAAACTATCCCCCACACTTTTGAACCATAGAATACAATAGGCCAAATGAGAGAGTCAGGGAGGGTCATCTTGGATGAGATGTCCATAAAATGGTGTATGAAGCATTGCCTCTCGATAAAAGCTATGGATATAGACCTTGTTGACCCGAGGAAAGAGGGCCTTTCGTACACTAAAGCATGGCCCTAAGAACTGAACTCCCAAGTATGTGTAGGTGTTGGTGATTTCAATATCTACTCCTCTAAAGAAGAAATGTAAGTCTAAGATGGTCTTGTTCATCCCATTGAAGAACATAACCTTGGTTTTACCTAGGTTGACTCTCAACTATCAAAGATCACAAAAAAGAGCAAGGGCGTCTAACTGTCTCTATAACCTCGCAGGATATGAATCTAAGATAACTACATCATCCACAAAGAGTATGATAGATATCAACACATGGTGAAAGAGACATATGTTGTCATCCTGAATATGGTTGTGGAGGGAATCCTCCAACTTGTCAATATAAATCCCAAATAATAAAGGGGACATGGGGCAACCCTATTTAACCCCCATGGTGCTCCTGATAAAATTTTAATACCCCATGGATTGTGCATAGATTAATGAGGTCTGATTCATAAAGACGCATAACGGTTGTCAGAGGGGTCTTTGATATTCCAATGTCTATAAGACTCTAAAATAGGAGCTCCCTCAAGATAGATCAAAATCTTTTTGAAAGTCTATGAAGCAACAATAAACTTTCGAAGAGTGGTGTCTCGCCTTCTCAATAATAGATTTGAGGGTGAAGATATGATCAATGGTCTGATGAGTGGGACTGAATCCTGCTTGCCATCTAGCTCTAAAATGTCTCATCTCAGGCTCTCCTAAAATCTTGATATGGAGGATTGTCGCATAGAACTTCGAGAACGTGTTCCCTACCATGATTGTTCAGTAGTTGTTGGGATTTGTGTTGGGACCTTATTTGTGTATCGAGTGAATGGTGTGATGTGACCATGTCAGTGGGAAACTTGTTTGGACCACGTTGTTAAATAGATTGGTAAAGTAGATATCAAAAGCATAAAGCCCATCCAAAGATATCCCCCCACCGCCATGAGGGAGACATGTGAAGTGGCTATAATTTGGGAAATAAGGGAGGCCACTAAGCATCAAAAGCTCATGAGATTCCCTAAGTCTCAAGAGGTGTCTAGCGTAAGTTGTAATACGTCCCAACATATCATCGGAACTACGGTAGAGCCCCACTGAATCTGGATCAATCTCCTAGGTACAAAATACATATTCGACATGGTCATGAAGAAAGATTTGGAGATCTCTGAGATCCTGGAATCCAACCTTTGGTGATTCCATGAAGGTGGGTAACACTTTTGGGCCAAATTTGGCGATGAATACCTGATTTTTTACTCATGTGCTAGATAGAAGCCCTCGAAACGCATATATGCCATGTGAATTTTGATTTGTAGTAAAAAAAACAAATTGTATAATATTATGTTGGCTTCCGAATGATATTTTAAAAAAAATATTCCGATGTCATTTAATGTGTGAAATTTTGCATTTAATGAACTGTGTGGCCTTAAAAATATGAAGAAGTTAATAAGTGGCTCGTGTCCAACCCTAATAATTCAATCTTGCATTAAAAAATTTTAAAAATACATATATGAGCATGATCTACACAAAATGAACTGTGGTCTGCATATTTTTTTGTTAATTTATTTCACAATATAAAATTATTTATTATTTTTCGAAAGTGACCACATTTGATTTCAGCATCATTTTATACACATGTGTGTCCATCCCAGCTTTTTTTTCACTGTTTTCAAAAATTGAAAAACCAAAGATACCCTTTTGAAGAGGACACGTCAATGTGTGGACTGTGCATTTTTAAGAAATTTTTGGATGTGTATTTTTTACCATGCGGATTTTTCTTTGCGTTACTTCGAAGTTGTTGTCAGGTTTTCTAAGTGTAAGTTTTAGAACTATTTAAAAAAAAAACCATATGAATGCCAAAACACATGCATGATACCTCGATGGATAGGGGATTCAGTGATGAATCTATCGGTATGAACTCCACTCAGTTGTGTGCCATGAATGGCAAATTTTACACCCCTAGTAGACACAGAGAAACGTTGATTTTCCTGTAAGAGGGCTAATTCTAAGTTTTTCAAGCTCTCAATCGAGGTTTGAAGCTCGAACGAGGTATTCAAATCCCTCGATCAAGGTTTTAACAAAAGCTCGATCGAGGGTTTACTAAACCCTCAACTGAGGGTCTAACAAACCCTCGACCGAGGGTCTAACAAACCCTTGATCAAGCTACTGTTAAACACTCGAAGAAAAATAACTTCGTACATGACTACAAAGGTTTTATATGCACGCTCACCACGTTTATATTTAGTACAAAAAATTGAGGAGGTAAGTCCTAGCCCCCTGGTTCTCAACATCTTGTGACACTTACTACCATAATCCTTATCTAGAAGATTATGCCCATGTACGACATTTTAGAAATGGGCTTCAAAGACCCAACTAAGAGAATTTAAAAGAAAAATTAGACAAGAATAAAGACCTCTACCTCATTAGGAAAAACAACTAGTAATAAGCAGAAGCGATCATTAAGTAATTGTTTTCACACATTTTGAATAAAAAGTAAAAAGAAAAATTACACAAGAATAAAGGAGAAATGGGAAATAATAAATTTTTCAAGATTGTAAATGTAAAACATAAATAAAAGGATAAAAAAATAATGAAATATAAAATAAAAAAGAACAAAAAGAAGAATACTTATTCTCAACATTGTAATAAATTTAAAGAATTTTTTATTTTTTATTTTTCATGAAATGCACTCCAGCTTTCAAAGGAAGGAGAAGAGCATGCTAATTAAACTTGACATGGCAAATGCCTTTGACAGGGTAAAGCTTTCCTTTCTTTACTCAGTTCTTCGTTCTTTTGGATTTAGCCCTGCCTTTATAAATTTGATAAAAGCTTGCATTGATAAACCTTGGATAGCGCCATTAGTAAATGGCAAACCAACAAATTTCTTTCAAGCAACCAAGGGTCTTCGTCAGGGCTGTCCTCTCTCTCCGTTTTTGTATATTCTTATGGCAGATTCTTTGAGTAGAAAGTTAACAGCAGGAAAAAATGATGGGATCATTTCGGGCATAACTTCAACAGTTGGAGTTGAAGCTATTAACCATGCCCTCTTTGCGGATGATACTTTGCTTTTGGGAGGGGCTTCATAAAAAATGGCAGGAGTTTTTTCAGAAATTATCCATCATTTTTTGTATTATTTAAGGGGCACTTATTAACAACCGTAAGAGTGTCGTGTATGGTTGGAATGTAGATCAATCAACAGTTGAAAATATTTCACAGATTCTGGGTTTTGAAGGATATGCTTCTTGGAACAAGGTTAAATATTTGGGTCTCCCATTAACCTTGGGACAAAACAACTCTTCTCTCCGGTTGGAAATCTAGCAAGATAAAAACAAAGATTGCCTCGTGGGGTGGCCACTGGCTTACGAAGGCAGGGAAGCCTATTTTGATTAAGTCAATCCTTTCAGCTCTTCCTATTTACCAATCATCTCTTCTCTTGGCTCCAAATGTGATAATGGATCATATTTCCAAGCTGATTAGAGACTTCCTATGGAGATGTGGAAAAAAAATCATAATCATATGCATCTGGTTAAATGGGAAATTGTAAAAAGTCTTGTTCTTGAAGGTGGACTGCAAATTAGAGATCCAGGATTGGCTAATCTAGATATGGGAAGCAAATTGCTATGGCATCTATTCTCTAATAAAAAGCATCCGATGAGCCAAATTTTCAGGAAAAATATCTTCATGGAGGAAATCTAAGAAATCTACAAATGGCAAATACTCCTAAAGGTTCTATTACTTAGAATTTATGCATAAGAGGTCTCGAATATTTTACTCAGCATCTTTATCGTATTCCAGGAAATGGCAGACATACTTTTTTCTGGGATGACAAAATAAAAGGAAATGCTCCTCTAAATACTGATGTATCTCTCAATGAGATTAAGCTCTAATTGGTTAACAAAGGCCTCTTAAGACTATCGGATTTTATTTGTTGGGATAGAAAAGGAAACTGGGATGTGTGGTCCTTCCCAAAATTACGAGATCGTGACAATCCAAATATACTTGCACAACAAAACTCGTTGTTGGGAAAACTGTCTGGACTTGCACCCATCCATTTATCATGTAAGGACATGTGGGGCTGGGGTTCCTCTGGTTTATACTATGCTGCTAACAGCTTCAAGGTTTTGCAGTCTTCAACGCAAATCATATCGCTGCCCTCCTCTGGTTCACTCAAAGCAAACTTATAGAAGTTGGTTTGGAATTCTCCTAGCATTCCCAAAGTAAACTTCTTTACTTGCACTCTTATGCACCATAAAGTTTTAACAGGAGAAAATTTGTTAAAACGAGGTTTCTTGGGACCTTTTAGATGTTGTTAATTATGTCTTCAAGCTGCCGAGACTTCAACCCATATATTTGTTGGATGTGTTTTTTCTCAAGATGTTTGGGCACATTTCTTGCGTGGGTTGCCTTATTCTTTTGTTCCTTTAAATTCTGAACCTATCATTCTTTTTTAAAACTGATAGTCAAGGTATCCTGGTACTCTTCCAACCAGTCATGAATGGAGGAAAATATGGCAAGCCATTCCAAAATTTTTATGGTGGAAAATTTGGTTGGTAAGAAATGATTCGATTTTTAACAGCAAAGTCTCGAAACCAGAAATTGTAGCAATAAAAGCTAAGGATTTTCTTATGGAAGTAGTGGGAAATTCTCAAATCGATGAAATTAAACGAGAAGCTGAGCATAAATGGATTGGATCGCTACAAGTGGATAAAAATCAGTTGGGTTCGAGCAGGCCTGTTATTAAAGCAATTTGGCAGGTTAGAATTTCCGAAAAGGAATTTTTCAGAATGGTGGCAAATGAAAAACAAAGTCTCAATCTTCTTCAATGGAGCATTAAAAGGAAAGCCGTGGCAGGGGGACTGATTTTCTACCCAGGAGGAAAGTTAGAAAAAAGCTTCAGTTGGGGAGTAGGACAACTTACAAATAACCAAGTAGAATTATATGCACTTCTAAAAGCATGTCAACTTGCAAAGGCAGCGGGACATAACAACATTCAAATATTTGAAGACTCTGAAATCATCATAAATTTTTTAAATTAAGATACAAAGTTCAACAACATCAGTTTGAACCTGACCATGCAAAGGATGCATTTCATTTTGATAGATTGTGCTTATGTTACCTCTTATCACAGTCTTCGTGATTTGAATAAGCTGGCATATTACAAAGCAAATCAGCGCCGACTTCTTCCTCCAGGAATGCTAAGTTTGAATGAAGGTCCTTGTTCGATGCATCCCATTCCTTAATCTTGAAATGAGACATTTTGGATTTGAGGAATTGTTTATTTCAAAACATATGTAATTGGGTGAAGGCCCAATCAATTCTTTATCAGTAAAAAAATATATTGTTTTGGTTTAAAAAAAGCATATTATATCAATAAAAAACAGGAAAATATTTTACACCTCTCCAAGGTAACTCCTAAGAAATTTTTGAGGTAAATTCTATCTAGTAAACTAAATACAATATTATGATTTCTTTGGAATATTGGAGTGTTTATCTTAAAAATTTGTATGAATCGTTGAATGCCATTTATATTCAAATCTTCCTTATACTGGAATAAGTTTTCTCATTGGAAGATATTGATTTCAGGGTTAAGCACCTTGCAAATGGAAAAGCTAAGGACATTGAAGCATACCAAACATAAATCTTAAAACTTGGGGGGTTGATCCTCATTCCTCGCATCCGCAAACTTTTCAATCTAATGGTTAAGCAAGGTTTCCCTAATCATTGGACTTAGAGCCTCGCTGCTTCTATCTTTAAAAATAGTGATAAAAATAATCCCTCTAATTATCAGACCATTATAAAATGGTATCAGTATTTTTTTCTCTCCAAGAACTTGCTCCATGAATTGGAATTCTAAGCTTCTAGGTCTGTTGTTGGCGGTTCTAGTCTCTGTTTTTGTGCATTGATTGCCTGGCTCTTGGCCTCGGTTTGGTGTTTTTTTGGATTTGAGTGTGTTGTTGAGGATCCTTGAAGTCTCTGTAGGTTTGATCAAAGATCACTTGTCCCAGTTATAGTTTGCTTTGTGTGGATTAACCTCCTTGTTGTTGTTGGGAACTGAGCTATCCATCGATTGATGTTCTGTAGCATTGGTTGTGTTTGATCTGATTTTCTCCAAGGAATTTCCTCCCTCATGACTCTGCTAGGTTCAGTGTGCTTTTGTGCCCAGTCGGTGGCATCTCTCTGCTGCTTGGCTATTTCTCTAGGAGGTGTCTTTGCTTTGTTGGTATTTTTATCAGCTTGGGTGCTTTTCTCTTCAATTTTGGTTTTGGGTGCTCTCTTCCCCTGCTTCTTTGTGCTCTGTGAGTCATGGCCGATGGAGGGGCTCTTCCCCTCCCCCTAATCTTTTAGCCTTTAGAATACTGGTTACATCAAGCATCTGTAGGAATCCCTCTCAGACTCAGCAATCCTTAGTCAAGAAAATTGACAATATTCGCTCGGTGGTTCTACCTGCGGATCAACCTTGTCGAACAACTTTGAATATTGAAGATCAGGGTCTGATTGGCCAGTTTACTGGTCTCTGGCCATCTCCCAAAGCTATCGAAGAGTGGGTTCAAAGAAACTGGAAACCTCTCATCTCAGAAGGCATCTGCAACAACCTGATAGGTATAGGATATTATGTTTTTCCTTTTGAAAAATCAGATGATAGAGATTTAATTTTCAGGAATGCGCCATATTTCATGGGTCCTCAAGGGCTTTACCTGAATAAGTGGACTCCCAATTGTGATCCAAATCAAGATGTCCCTTCTGTTGTTCCTGTTTGGGTTAGATTGATGCATCTTCCTCTCCATTGTTGGAACTCGGAGTCTCTTGAAGTTATAGAAAATACTTTGGGAAAGTATATTGACAGGGCTAAAAGAAGAGGTCAATAAACTTGTGCTCAAATATGTGTTGAGGTTGACCTCGAGGTAGGGCTTCATGAAGCTATTCAGTTGACAATAGCAGATTGGTCTCATGTGCAGGAGCTTGATTACGAGCAATTGTCGTTTAAGTGTCGACACTGTCATGGCTACGAGCACTTTGATAGATCTTGGAAGAAGAAAGTCGATGAAGAAGCCTCCAAAGAAAAGGGAGAACAATGGACACAAGTCCAAAAAATAAGTTCAGCAAAGCAAGGAAATAATTCTAAGAGAAACAGAGTAGAAGCTGGGTCGGGTAGTAAGCCCATCGGACCAAAACAACATGAAATTGGAGCAGCTATGAAGGGAGTATCAACTCAAAACATTTTTGAAGCTTTAAATATCCATGAGGAACAACCTGCAGTATCTAGAATAGCTATGAAGGTAGTAACATCCCAAAATAATTAGGATGTTCTTAGCATCCCTAAAGAGTCACCTACAGTTCTTGAAGAGGGTGAAGTTCCCTAAGATTTTGATCAGATTTGAGAAGAACACAGAGAATTAGCTGAAATAGATCTTGGATTCATTGTGGAGGGATACTCTCCAACTTATGCAGAAATGGCAAAAAAAAGAGAAAACTATGGAAAAATCTGCCTCATCTGAAGAAGATTCAATTGAAAGATCCTCAAAAAAAGCACAAAAACCTCTCAAGCAGGTTCGGGAGGAAGAAGTTGAATGCCTGAAGATGCAAGAGAGCCAAGCTACAATTGAGATGTCAATTTCCAGGAATACCAGGGCTAGACCTTGAAAAGGAGGTCCTAATCCCTCTACCAATCTTAAATAATGAACATTGTCTCTTGGAATTGCAGAGGGCTTGGAAATTTTTTGAAAGTGGAAGCTGTAAAAGATCTCATAAGAATGGCTTCTCCAGATGTTTTATTGCTCCAAGAGACAGAAATATACAAATAATCCCTTCTATGCTTAAGTAAAAAGAGTTGGAATAAAAATGATGGGTTGGCTATGAGTGCTCGTGGTTCGGTGGGTGGAATTGCTACCTTGTGGTCAGAGAATTTCTCTTTGTTAAACTCTCATTCAACGTAGCATTGGATTTTCTCAGACTCCAGCACCTTCCTAGTTCAATTTCTTTTGTTTTTTTTTTTCTCTATGTTCCTGTTAATCTTCAGGAGAAATGAGATTGCTGGTCCTCTCTGAATGATTTTATTGTTGTAAAATCCATTTCAAATATTTTGATTGCTGGTAATTTAAACTTAACCACTACTACATTTCAATCCAAAATCCGACGGTTACTTCCGACGGCGCGTGGATTTCTCTTTTTAAACCTACCAAAAATCACAAAGTTAATTTTTTTTTTGTAAATGTAACCACCAGCGTCGCTTAAGCGACGGATATTCTCCTAACCGTTGGTTAAGCGACGGATATTCCCATAACCGTCGCATATCCGACGCTTATCCTAAATACTTTACATTTAAGCACAATAGCATAGTCCTCAAGGGAAGCTCTGATTTTAACTAACCGTCGCATATCCGACGCTTAGTTTTAAATTGAAAATCGTATTATTGCCGCGCTTTCCACTTCACTTGCAAATGCTAAAGTTTTTGGAGAGTGGATTGGTGCTACTGCACATGGGCGGGGAGGATGGCGCGAAGCGAGAAGGGCAGGTATCTAACCTACCGGGGGTTGCTGCTGATGCTGGTTCTTATTATCCTGGGAATAATTATTATGTGAGACCGGTTTAACTTATCTGCTGCTTAGAATACTTTGACTGGTGCTGCTGCTTAGCCTGGTTCTTTTCTTGTTCTAATGATGCCAGGAATAAGAATGGTGATACTGGTCTTTATGGGGCTGCTAATCCAAATGCTGGTGTTGGGACGACTTGTGCTGGAAATACTTTTGCTTACAGTAATTATATAATATTTTAATCTGCTAGTTCAACTTATATTTAAAATAATCGTCGATCTTTTACTAATGAAGGTCATTGCCACTAGAGTCAATTATTGTAAGCCGGTAATACCTTTGATTTTTGGTC